>JAHVYB010000033.1:0-41276 GCA_020623695.1 Calonectria henricotiae | reverse complement strand
TATCCTGTGATCTGTATCGATATATTTTATTTCTGTTTTTTTTTTTTCAACCGGAAACGGCCAACCAGTGACATCGGGGTCTGGAGTTTAGACGTGTGCCCTTCCGCTCTTTTGGGCCCCTCCTAGAATGTCCCGGCCACCCCCCCCACCCCCCCCCACCCCCCCCCCCCCCCCCCCCCCCCCGCAGGCGTGGGCATTGGCGCAACCAACCCTGTGGCGCGGGCTATCTCGTGCGGCGAGGGCGTGCGGTGGCGATTGGAGGACGTCGCGATAATGCAAGCAAGCACGCAGCGCGCAGCAAACGCCGGCGATGGAATGGGGACGATGCACGATTGCATGGGGACTGGATGGATCATGGGGGGAGCGTGGACGGGCATGAGGCACGCAAGCAGCAGCCCAATGTACTCCCTGCAACAGGGCCGCAAACCCACAGCCGGCGAGAGCAGACAGTTGGCAGCCTGACAGGGAGAGACCACCACCACGTGTGAAGATAATGTAGAGAGACGTGCAGCCGGTGAGAGAGTCCCATGAGCCATGAGGCCTTCTAGCCCGATATCAGCGTCGAACCCGGACAGGCCAGTCCGATAGCAGTGTAGCAACACGTCAAAGGATGATTTCCCCTCTCCGGCTGGAGGGTGGGAATGCGACCAATCCCCTCACTGAAGTGGAAAATGAATGAAATAAGAGAAAAGAGAAGAAAAAACAGACCCCGGCAGGGCACACACTATCGTCCCCACCAGATCCGCACAAGGTCGCCAGGAATTCAACACCGGCACACCAGAGGGATAAGGCGAAAGGTGGGATCGACATGGCGTAAAAAAAGCTTGGCTCACTACTCAACTGCTCCTCTCCAGAACAAGCCTTGAGCTAAGCTGCAGGGAACGGGTAGCGAGGGCATTATGCATGACGGGGACGCCCTTTGATGCTGCTATCGACGTCGCAGTGCACACGAAAACTGCTGATAACAACCCACGAGACCAGCCGTGGGGTGATGGTCTGTCTACAATCACGAACGTGGCTTGCTAGATGACGACTTTAGCGTCTGGAGAGGAGGCTCTTGTTTCTTTTTTCTTTCTTTTTTTGCCATTTTTCTTGCTTTTGTTGACCAAGACTCTAACCGTCGCATGTACATTGTACCGCAACTTTTCCCCGGGGCACACAAAAACGCAATACGCAATATGGCATATATAACAAACAAAAAAAAAAACACGCCCAAACATTCCGTCATCATGAACCTGGTCCGACTCGACCGGGGGCGGACGAAAAACTCTCGTCTACCATGTTCTGATGCTCTTGCTCTCTCTTACTCCTCTCCCCTCCCCCTGTACAAAGTTTCCCCAGTTCCATAATCTAGCATCCATCCCGTCTCCCGACGATGAGTGGGACGCATGGGCGGGCTGTGCCTTGGGAAAAGAAGAAAAAAATCAATTAAGATTTACTGGGGGGAATAGAGACGAAATAAAATAAATGCTATAAATTAAAATATAATAACATATCGACGTCATGATTAAACTTGCCAATCGCCCGCAAAATAAGCGGATCTCTGGATTGTAACCGCGGAGCCCCCCCCCCTTGCGAGCTTATATTCTTGCGAGGCAGAATTTTTGGTGGGTGGCAGTAAAAAAGAGCTCAAATGCAAATATCCGGGAGTGCCGTTCGTTCATCACGACATTCTTTCATCCCATGTGCCCCCAATTACCAGTCTCCACACCCTGGGACTTCCAAGAGAGAGTGAAGGTTTGCTTGCTTATCGCGCCCAGACGACGTCATAAACAAATATAAAAAATTAAAATAACAACCAAAGATAACACTTACCTCCCCCCCGTCTACTGTCAACCTCTCACCAAAGAAGGGTTGCGTTTTCGAAACGCCCCAAATGAGGATGGATTGATTATATTATCTGCCGCTACCATCAATTCCCGCCCAGTACCGGCACCAAGCTCCAGTCCTCCCTTCGGTTGACCCTCCCCCCTCCCTAATCAATATGTAACATCCCGGCCCACGGACGCGCCAAGGATGCTCCGTCTGGAAGATCACTTCCCCATGAAATTTCTAGTCGCCGGCGGTGGAAAGTATCAAGACAAATAAAAAATGGGAACCGAAAGAAAAAAAAGTGTGTGAAAAAGACAAGCCTGTCCATCCATTCGGCTGGAAAATTAACTTGGATCCGCGCCCGCGCTTGCTTCCTTGATTGCCCTGCCCCCCCCTGGACGGATTATCCCAGATGCCCCAGGTAATTAGAATTGCCAGTACGTACACGTGTAATGTGCCAGGTATTGACTGGCGACCCAAGCTTGGGCAACCGGGGCCTCATATTGTCTCTTGCACGTGCCAGTTGGTAGGACGTCGAGGGGTTGTTGATCGCCCTTCTCTTCTAGAAGGGGGGGAACACATAATTACTGGGGTTTCTATCTGTAACGCTGAGGGATCATAGCAGCCCATCCATGATCTTGTCCGCGTTCTCCCAGCCAACGGAGTCGTCATTGATATCAAACACACACTTGACGCTTGGTTTCCTTTGGCAGATATCATCTCCGATTTCGCCGCTGTCGATCCAAACACCACGCAGTCCCTGGCAGGATCCAGCCTACATTCCCGTCACTCCATCAATCACCCCAGTGTAACATCGCTTGTATCATGGATCTTCGATTCAGGACCTCAATCTCAGCCCTCTCCCTGGTTGCCATTGGCCGTGCTCCCCCAGCCCAGTTTTTTGGTTCCATGACTTCATGACCATGTGCTTTCGTCCCGCCCCACCACTTTTTTTTGTCGGCTGGAGGATCCTTACAGTGGTTATCGGCGCGGCGCAGGCCAATCATCGGGAAAGATCGCAATTTGAGCATTGGGCTCTATCGGCCGCCAGTTGAGCCGCGCGCCCCCCCCCCCCCTTAACAAACAAACAAACAAACAAACAAACAGACACACAGACAGACACACAGAACAAGTGTTTCTGTGTCCCTTGCGGAACTCATCTCCTGTTCGCGTGGTATGCCCACACCGATGGGCAAGCTGGATGAAACAATTGACGTCTTGGAAGCGCAAACCGCGGGGCAGGGGTGCCATTTCACATATAACTAGTCCGTTAACTTGATTGTTTGTAACCGACGTGGGTCGTGCCATATGAACCAATCGCCAACCCATGCTCGAGCAGAAGCGAACCTTGGAGTCGACATCGCCAGTGGTGTGACATGAGACAACCCCGCTATATTGTATTGACACGCAGGCCCATGTCACCTGTTTGAACCCGCCGGGATTCAACACGGGATCTGACTTCTCATTCATGACAGGCTGACAGCACACCCGTGTCTGGCAACCATGATCTGACAGCTGGAGGAATGGCGTGACATCCAGACTACCCTGGAGCTAAAATTCTCCGCGTGGCTTTCGGGACGGCTCTTTACTGCCGATCTCCTCTTTGCCATATTATAATACCCTTGTGAGCAACATGGCTTTCGCAATGGACCAGGGCTTTTGCGGTTGTAGAAACTGAGCTGGGACCGGAATGTTGAAACCAAGCCATTGGTCGGGCCGCGTGCAGCCGCTGTTAGAACATTGACTATCAAAGACCCCCGCCGAGGCTAGACATGGTTATCCGAAAGTCTGGCGCTTTGGCGTCAAGACTTTGATACTTTGCAAATGCGAATGGCTACATTGTCGTTGTAGAATGGCCCCTCTTGCGTCTGGCGTTTTGGAACCTCAAAGCCCAGATCCTCCACGACAAGACCATTACCCTGACACCTGTCCAGAAAAACTTGAAATGTTTTCTCGTTGCGCTGTGTCGCAGATATGTAGACCTCGACTGATGGGTGCAACTCAAAGACGTCCATAATAGTCCCGACCAAGGCAGGTATCACACTCTGGTCATATGTGATGTCGGCACCCAGCACCACGTCTATAGGACGACCACCGTTCCATTTGTCCTCCTCTGTGCCGACGAGGGCATGCCCCCATTTGACTTCCATAGGTGTCACCATGGTGGAGTCTTGAAGGTCGTTGAGAAACAGGTTCTCGGGGAGGTTGTTGATAACATCGTCAGAACCATCCGAGGCAATGACATGAGTGGACCCCAGCTTACCGCAGAGGATAGACAGATACCCGGTGCCGGCCCCTAGCTCTAGGACGCGCTTATCTTTGACAATGGTGCTGTTTTGACAGAGATACACCCCAAGGTGAAGTGCGGCTTCCCAAGTTCGGAGGCCGGTGGTGCCAGCCGCCGAGATTAGGGATCGGTTCTCAAGGAGAGTTATATGAGGCACCCCGACATATTGCGGTTGAGATATAGTTTCCCCTGCCCCCAGCGCCGACAGGCGGTACGTAACGTAGCATTTCTGCTGGACAGACGTGGCCTCTGGCGGGAGCGGTGTTGCGAGGAGCACAGATAGAGTAGACATCAATTCATCAGAAACACCCTAATGAGGTTAGGACGGCGACATGAACCATGGCGCAGCATGAGACGCTTGCTGTGTCAACGGGAATAAAATAAACTCACATGCTCTTCCCAGTCGTCGATACTGGCCTCGACCCGTTTCATGAGCTCCTTGAGTACACGTAGCTGGTAGCGCTGGGGAGGCCCGTACTGGACAGCGCCATCCTCAAACAGTTTCTGGTAAATGACATCCTGAACCTGCTGCGTCTTTAGAAGAGACGATTCGGGGAAATTCAGCTCTGGCTCCAGCTGCAAATATTGACTGCAGAAGCGGTTGACTTGAATTGACCACGAGGAGGATGCCATATTAACAGTAAGCGCCCAATATAGGCAGTGTTTACTGGTGTTTAAAAGTGTATGGTTTTGATGCTTTTATGCTGTTTTTTTTTTCTTCTTGTTTTTTTTCTTCTTGTTTTTTCTTGTTCCTCAGGTTGAATGTCTATGGTATGATGATGGCTTCATATTTGCCCAAGGCCTGTCATTGGGTCAACGGGTCTAAACCCAATCATCTCCACACAAACTGGGGTCCTTCATGTCGTGCATCGCCGAACCAGCGAAGGCGTCAAGTCATGTTTGCTAACAATTTCTGGCAGTGCAGTCGTTCAGCCGAGTCTTTACCGGTGAAATAGTTTTCAGCGGGGCAGGGTTCGACTTCACGTGACAGGTCGAGGAAAAAATGCAGTTGTGGGCTGTTGGGGCCTTGTAATTGGATCAGGCAACGCCCACAACCACTCTGTTAGGGTTGGACCCAATTAAGCGACACGGCAGTCGGAATTTTCGCTCCTTTGCCTAGTTTCGCCGCTCGCGACAACTTCATCCACGACCTCACCCACCCAACCCGCCGTCTCTCCCCCGTCAACACTCCCAGAGACCATCACATCCACCGTAACCATGGCGGACAACGACTCTCCCGTCACCCTCCGAACTCGCAAGTTCATCCGCAACCCTCTGCTGGGACGCAAGCAGATGGTCGTGTGAGTGCAGCCCTTTTTGACGATGAACCCCTCGCCAGCTCTTCCAGCTTTTTTTTCTGCTCCTGCTCTCTTCCCCCCGCAAGCGACGAACAACGACGGAATTACACTACGCGCTATGCCTCTTGACGACTAGAGAGATTCGATATTTTGTCCGTTGCTTGCCCGGGGAATTGAGCAAGAAGAGAGATTGCCTCGGAACGATGGCCGATGTGAGGGGGGATTTGAGGCATCAAATTTTGGTATCAAGAACCTGGGCTGATTGACGCGTGTTTTCGCATACAGTGACATCCTCCACCCCAACCGCTCCAACATCTCCAAGGATGAGCTCCGTGAGAAGCTTGGCGGTCTTTACAAGGCCCAGAAGGATCAGATCTCCGTCTTCGGTCTGCGAACCCAGTTCGGTGGCGGCAAGACCACCGGCTTTGCTCTCGTCTACGACTCCCCCGAGGCCATGAAGAAGTTCGAGCCCCAGTACCGATTGGTCCGTGTCGGTCTCGCCACCAAGGTCGAGCGTGCCAGCAGACAGCAGCGTGCGTATCCCGATGAGCTAGCCATGTCCCCTGTTGGGAAATGGCCGGCGTGTAGTCCCGTGGGCGTGCAACAGGCTAACGTGTTTTCTTCCCGTCTACAGGCAAGCAGCGCAAGAACCGTCAAAAGACCCTGCGGGGAACCGCAAAGGTCAAGGGTGTCAAGGCGAAGAAGGAGAAATAAACGGTTACGCTCATGTATATCCTCGGATCGGTGCGGGAGCTGTGGTGTTTTTTTGCCTTGTGCAGGTGCCACCACGGCTATGCGGGTGCGTCCAATTCATCGACATGTGGGACCTGTCGACGGATTTCTGGACTCGGCGAGGGGGAATGAATGCTTGGCTTTCATGATCTTTCCTCAATACACTAGCATGAAATCAATGGTGTTTCGGGTTTCGGACCAAAAAAATATTACAGCACATTTGCTCCTCTTAAAAGTCTTTTTTTTTTCTTCTCCTTGTTTCTCCACTCTGATTGTGATTCAAGTATCTGATTATATGAAGAGGAGGGGGGATTGGACTGGACTGACCCGCAGAGATTGACACAGGCATATGGATTTTTAATTCATATATATATATTGTCTCGTGTCTTCATTAATGCCGGCCTGCGGCGGGTATATAACCATACGAAAATTTATATATAAAAAAAAACCAGGTCCACAGACAAACTCCCCCTTCCCCAACGCCACCCAGTATGCATATATATATATAGATATACATGTCAAACCAAACTCATTCTCTTACAGCCAGCCCTACACGACCATCCACCCCACAACCCCGGCGGCCACAACGACGGCTCCCCACCCTGCCCTGTGCCTGTCGCCCGAGGACTTGATCTTCTGCACGGGTATGTGCCAGCCGCAGTGCTCGGCGCCGTCGCGCGTGCGGCACTCGTAGTACGTGGTCTGGTAGTAGCCCAGGCTGGCCAGCGCCGCGTCCTGGGTGGGCGCCGCCGTGACAATGGGCACGTAGGGCGGGATCGAGCCCTGGTTGTTGGCAGGCTGCGACTGTCGCGCCTGGAGGTTTGCCGTTGCGGCGGCCAAAGCTGGCGGCTGCTCACGAGAGGGGGTCGTGGTCATGTCTGGACACGCGTGCGTGCGTGTGGCTGCGGGCGCGGGCGCCGCAGTTGTGACGCCGCCGAGACAGAGGGCGGCGAGGATGGTGTAGGGTAGGAGCTTCATCTTTGAAGAATTGGTGCCCATGCGCATCATCGTCATCATTACCACCCAGAGGTCCTTTTTTTTTGAAATATTTGTAGAGGGTGTCTGGAAACTTCCAAAGAGCTCCAAGATTTGGGTTACGTATGTGTGTGTTGTCGTAATGTATATAATGTACTTGATTTTGCAATGAACAATGGGGCCGTGGTGTATTTGAACAATAAGATGCTTCAACAAAGAAAGAAGAAGGGAAAGAAAATAAACGACCGCTCAACTAATCATAAAAACGAAAGAAGAAAAAACGAGTCCGACGAGAGAATACAGCTCATCATCAACGCCTACTCCCACTGCACGCGACTCTTTTTATCATGCGTCGTCCTGTTCTGATCTTACCCGTGACGCACACTTGCATGCCGCCCACACACCCACCCAGGCTAGACGGCACACTGACCATGGCCCATATCCAAAGGAATCCATAGAGGCCCATAGGGATCTATAGGGGAAAGCTACAGCGTCCGTCCGGCACCAAAACCTGCAGAACCAGGCCTGGGGAGCGTGACCCAATGGCTCGGGTGGGGTCGTCCTGGCGCTGTGGGTGCGGCGGGATTGGCTGGCTGCCATCGACTGCCTGTGAAGCGTGCAAGATACAGTCACACGCAACATGAAACAGGAGAGCGACTTGTCCATATTTTACCCTTGTGTCTTACTCCTTGACTCTGATTATTTTAGCCAAGTTGGGTGCAATTGGCACTTCCATTTGCTCTCTTTTCCTCAATATAGACGCACATGTGCAGATCCGGGTGCTCCTCGCATCGCCCCTGGCATCGCCCCTCGTCTCAAGGCAGCCCCTATTACAGCCTCTATTACAGCCTGCGCTGCCGTGGCCTGGCACCCAATCATCCTCTCATCGTACACAATACTCAATACATGGACTGGTATCCCCAACTCCAATGTAACACACGCGCTTAACCATGATGATATTACACTTGACTCAGCCGCTCCCATCATTTCCTGCTCGATTTTTTCCGCCCCTTGATCTGGCTAAACGCACTCGCTCTGGTATTGAGTGCCGGCGGGAGAGATGTTCGACTGCGTGTCCCCCGAGTCCTTCTAGGAACTGAACTCGTTGCCGGCACGCTCTTTACCCGACTTCTCGTTTCCCGTCGAGTCACCGCGTTGCTTTTCGGTGATGAATTTGACACGTTTGCTTGACTTTCCTTGTACGAATCATCTTCGCTGTCCTGCGCGTAATCCTCTGCAAATTGTGACGATCCTGGACTCGAACTAAGAGAAATGACCTGGCTCCCCTCTGGAATCACAAATGGCGATCCACGCTTTGATCGTCGAGACGGCGTGCTCTTCTTCGGCGTCTCCACCTTGGGAATAAGCGACTTGGGCACATCCTCGGAACCTGAAGGCTGTGTCGCATTCGGAAACAGCTTGCGAATTGACTTGTTCTTGTTTGATGTATCCTCCGACTCTTCATCTTCGTCCAGCTTTCGCATCGCTTCTTCATACTCCAAGTCTTTTTTGACGCTAACTTTCAGAGACTTGATTCCTGATAGCTGACTTGATTTAAACGGGCTCTGCGTTTGCCTAGACGTTTCTGCCGTGTGGAAAATTTCTTCCAGCGTGGGAAACGGACTGCTGCTCGAGTCGTCGTCCTCTGCAGCCTTGTTTTCCTCAGCTGGAGGTGTAGCCTGTGCACGAGGTGTAGCGTCTGCCATTTCTGAATCTTGCACCACTTCCTCATGAGACGATAATCCGAAATTCGAAGGTGGCTGGCGTCCGCTGTGGATGCTAGTGACAGAAGGAGGCCCAGCCTGGTTCTGTTGACCTGCATTAAATTGTGACAACGCAAAGTCGTCTGCTGAGCGTTGCGAAGGAAAGTCATATGAAGGTAAGCTATCAGGAATGACAGAGTCCAATATAGAATCTGCCAACGGTGCTGAGCTAAAATCTTCCATTTCGGCATCCATCTCGTCTCTGTTGGGGGTCCTATTGTCACTCTCATCTTCATCAGGCTTGGTCTTTGACTGTTGTAGAGCCGTACTTCCCAAGGCTACAGCTGTGTGTGAGGGTTCCTGTAATTGTCGCTTTGGGCTGTCAATCATGTCGCTTGGTGTGTTTGTCTGCATTGCACCGTGGGGTGCCGAATCATTCGAGGTCGTCAGTTCACTTGAGGGCGGAATTTGTCTGGATGGAATCGAAGTCGACTTGTCGCTTTCCGCAGGCTCTCCTGCTTCCGGGCCTCTCGGCTCGGGGTCTCCGGCCATCACTTCCTGCAAATCTAACTCCTCAGCCATGTTCTTGTCACTTTCTTGCTTCTTGCTAACCTTTTCTGCGCCTGATTCTTTCATCAGCGCGTCCTCGACTGGCGGGACTACACCTTTTGCAGGCATGTTCGATGATGAATTGGGAACTGATGTCGACTGTAGCAGTCTTGGCTCCCCAAGTTCATATCGAAAAACATCTCTCCGCCCGTCATCCTCGTCCTCTTCATCCTCATCCAAGTCTGGTGCCTCGAATTTCTCATAAATCCGCTTGCCGTCGTCGTCATATTCCTTGTCGTTTTCCTGGCGGTCTCTCTTTGCGAGAAGGACATGAAGGGATTCATCATCACTTATGGATAGAACCAACCCAGTCAGAGAAACATTTTGAGGCTGCCAACGCGTGGCCTTTGACATTAGCAACTGGCTCCAAGTAATCACCATGCCCGGTTTGATGTCGCCAAATTCGAGCCTCGGAAGAGCGGTGACATCCTCGGGCAAAGCTGGCAAATCGTCATCCCCCAAGGGACTGCTTTCCTGTTGTGCTACCGCGGGTGCGTCGTCATAGTTGAGCTCCACGTTTTCGTTATCCTCTGTCTCCTTGGCCTTTCCCTTTTTCGACTTCTTCTTCTTCTTCTTCTGGCTGCTTTCCTCCCACTCGCCGCCGTCCTCGTTCCACTGAGAATTTTCGTCGTAGTAGCTGTTGTCGTAGTAGCTTTCGTCGTAGTAGCTTTCGTCGTAGTTTTGAGATTGTCTCTTTCTCTTTCTCATGGATCCGTACTGCTGCTGAGGGTCCCAACGCTGCACAAAAGGAAATGGAGGCCCGCTAAGTACCATTCCCTCGTGGCAACACTCCACTGCCCGGTATTTTATCTTTTCGCGCCATGCATCGGGATCTTCATCAACCTTTTCAGCTTCCGCATCTTTGTCATTGTTTGTTTGCGAATCCTTGGTTCGGTGGTTTTCCAAGGGTTTAACATCCTTCATGAGATTCTTGCGAAGCTTATCCTCGTCTGCCTTTGACTTGGGGGCTTTGAGTCCCAATGCACCAAACAGCAGTCTGCGTCCAGCTCCTACATCGACCTTTGCACGGCGGCGTGGACTAGACTCCGGGTCCGGGGTAGCGTTGTTTGTTTTTTCTGCTGTTTCCACCTCAGGCTGGGCCTCTTCAGGCTGTACTTCCTCTTCAATCTCCTGAATGAGGGGAGGAGTACTCTTTTCCGGTGGTGTCAGTTCTGCAAGCTCACCTAAAAGTGCTCTTTTACGAGCCAACAGCTCTTGATCGCCAATCAAGAGCGTGTTGGAATACGTTTGCGGCTCGGATTCTGTGGATTCTGACTTCTTTATTCGCTTCGTTTCTCGTCGCCTAGCATTGCGCTTTTGAGTCTTTGAAGAACCACACCCAGGGGGGACAGGTGTATCTGGCGCTGGGGAAGCAGGTGCAGTCAAGATTTTCTTGATAGGCTCAGGGACTGCATATCCATTTGGCACTGTTGGTCTTGAGGGAATCTCTTCAGGCTCCGAATCAGACTCAGACTCAGAGTCGGAATCATCGCTTGAGCTTGAGTCGTCGCTGGAGTCCTCACTGGAGCTTTCGCTAGAGCCTTTACCCCTCGGGTTGTCTGCTGAATTACCTTTAAATGAATCATCTTCGCTCGAGTCGGAATCCGAGTCGGAATCGCTCGAATCGCTATCAGAGCTATCACTGTCCTCTGTGCCCTCATCAGATTCACCTTCGGAACTCGAGTCTGAGTCCGAATCCGACTCGGAGCTGCTGCCACTGCTCGACGTGTCTTCACTATCACCTCCGGATGTCGGATTGTCGATGCTCTCAACCTCTTGTATGAGTGGCCTCGTGGGAGCCCTTAGAACACTGTCGGAATCCTGGCTTCCTAGACCAGATAGTATAGAAGTCTCTTGGCGTAGTAGACCTGGCTGAGCAAAGTCACCGAAGCCTGTCAATGCTTGGTCCATCATCTCATCAAATGACATGATTGGTTCATTTGACCTGGCCAGCGCCTGATATGTCTCCCTCAAGTTCTTGTTCTGACTAACCAGTTCAGAATGGATAGCAGAGATGGACGTCAAGGGAAAGGCCGACCGTAGGGCGGTTATATGATCCAAAGAAGAGAGGTCGATATCTTGGGCCGATAGAAGACCTCTGAGGGGTTCTTCATCCGGCTCAGAATAAAACTCTAGCCGCTCTGTGGAAGGGTTTTCTCCAATGACGGCATTGTCCTCTTGCAGAAGCCGGATTTCGTCTTCAAGATTGATGTCCTCTTCCTCGTCGGCGCTGCTCTCTGCATCCTTGGCTGGCTCAAAGTCTCCTTCGCTGTCGGCGCCTTCATCTTGTTCATTGTCGGCTTCGCGGTCGGCATCGTCAAACATTGCGTGGAACGCAACGCGGCCGGGATTAACTTGAAACGACTCGGGTGCCTCCAGCCGAAGCGGCTCTTCTTCTTGGAACGAGGGATCTTCAGCTTCGTCATCTTCGGCCTCCTGGTGGGTGATGCGGGCTCGTTTTCGTGGGGGTAGGTCGAGGGCAGGCCGGTCTCGTGGAACTCGGAGCCAAGGTCTCCCAAAAGCAAGCCCATCGATAAGGTGCTTCCCGTCTGAGGAAATCTGATGTCGTCCACTAAGCCGTCGCCGTCTGAGGTCTTCGGTAAGAAGGGACCGGATTCTGTTTCAAGGTTAGTCAAGCTGTGGGCTTTGTGAACGGCAGGCAAAAAACAAAAACCCCCCCCAAAAAGAACATACATGACTTGGTCATCTTCCTTGAATATTTGGGCAACCTGCTGAAAATGCAGACACTCAAAACTGCCTCCCTTTTCGTCGCTAAGCTCGACGGCATAGTCCTCGAGGCCCCACTCGCTGCTCTCCAGAGGCACCACCTCGTTGACCTGCGTCAAGAGTTTTGCGATGGTGAGATCCTCAGAGGTGTTGCAAGGCCAAACGAGCCTGACCTCTGGAACCGCGTGTCTGCGGATGACAAGACGCAGACGAATGCCTTTGGACGACATTTTGCGCGTTTGTGTGCGATGATGCTATGGTCGCATGCTTGAAGGAAATGTACCGAAAGGAGCGTTGGCTAGTGAGAAAAACAACAAGTGGGCGAAAGAAGAAAAAGCGAAATGCAGCTTGCAGCTTGACGCGTGAAAGTACAAGTGACGAAAGGCTGAAATTCTGCGCCTGCCTTGCCTGCGGGAGAGCGCTAGCGCAAAATTGTTTACAGGGTCCCCCCACTAAAATGGGCGTTTGCTCTTGTACCTGTCAACGTCATTTCGCCTAGGGCGATGGCTTGGTCCGGTTTGCACGAGTGAAGCCGTTCAAGCCGCGTAAAATCAAATATTAATTCAAGCACCCAATCCTTTTCAGGCAGGAAACGTGGTGCGTGGGTTGAGGGAAGGTGCCGTGCCTTTTGGACGCCCCCGTCGCGAGTCTTGATTCAAGTCATGATGGCCTACAACATGCCAGACAACCACATGCCATATCCGAATTCCCACAGTAGAAATGTTGAGGTATATACCGGTTTTATCTACAGATCCAATAGATCTTTGCCGTAACGCCAACGAAGCACCGCCAAACAAACTCCATACATGCGTGTAATGGTCCAACAATCCCTCCTTCAATCCGTGTCATCTCAGCCGAGGAGCTCATTGGGGAAGGCTTGCCATGTCCAACATGTGTCCCATCTTCTCAATCTATAATCGCGGGTTAGCACAAGCTTCTTTATTGTTATTGTTTTGGGAATGAGAATTGAACTCGCCTTGGTCTTGAGGTAACCCTCAACCTCCTGGCTTCGGAAGCCGCCGCGACCCTTCCATGAGAGAGGCACCATGGCCACTCGCTCGGTAACGACAACTTCCCGGTTCGGCCCCTCAACTGCACGAATCTTGTCGGGGTTGTTGGTGAGTAGTCGGACGTCCTGTTGGCCAAGATCCATCAACATGGCAGTGGCCAGTCCATAGCTTCGTGCATCGGCAGGGTGTCGCAGCAACAGATTCGCCTCGACAGTGTCCGAGCCCAGATCCTGCAGGTTGTAGGCCTTGAGCTTCTCTCCGAGGCCAATTCCTCGGCCTTCTTGTCGTAGATAGACAATGATGCCACCACTTGCGTTGCTGGGCAGACTCATGAGACGGGCAGCCTCGTCCAGCTGCTCACCGCAGTCACATCGAGCCGACCAGGCGGTCTCGCCAGTGTAGCATTCAGAGTGAATTCTCACCAGAGGAGGCTGGGGTTCCTGAGACTGATCCTGATGCGGTTCTCCGGCGCCCATGCCGCTGGTCGTTCGACCAGGGAACAGTCTACCGGTGTAGGCGCCACGCACCATGCGGTCCATCTCGGTCTCGCCCTCGCGGGGCGCATCAAGGCTTTTGCTGCGGATGTTATTTCCGAACACAATGGCAAGATGCTCCTTGCTGTCGACGTTGTTCGTGTACAGGTGCAGGAACATTTCGGTTCCGGCAACAGTGGGGATGCGGGCGCGCACAATACATTGCACCTCGGGAAGGGTTTCGAGCAGGCGAGGCTTTTTAGAGCCGCAGCCGCCCGAGGGAATTGAGCTGTCGACGGGAACACCACGAGGTCCGGCGGTCGTGGGCGTTGCGGCGCCGGGAGTGGCAGGCGGAGTGAAGGCGGGGGACAAAAGTGATGGCGGGGGCAGTTGCGCAGAGCCGGCGGGGGTTTCGGGGGCTTCGGCCGTTGTGAGGGACAGTTCGTCTATGGATTCTGACTGGGCATTGTTGTCGCTGTTTTGCGAGCCCGAGGCATCAGCAGCCTGGGTTCGAGGAGAGTAAAACGAGGGAAGCTGGGATGAGCCCGTGGGAGTGTCTGTCATGGTGTCTGAAGGCATGATGGCCGGCCGACGCCGCAATCGGCAATGGTCGCGGTTTGCAGAAGAGATGAGTTGGGATGGCTCTAAGTGTGCATTAAGCGGAAATGTAGCTGGGCGTCCGGGAATTGCAGGGACGGGAATCGGAGGGTTCAAGGTGCACGGCAATGGTAGCAACCGACAACAAAAAGGGTTGCGCGAGAACCAAATGTCGTCTGAGCGGAACGATGCGCAACGCTGCGATGGCGATAGTTGGCGGGACCATTGGTTGATAGCGGATAGTGGGGTTTTTACCCGCTGTGCATGGCTGACTCCGCAGCATTAGTCATCTGCTCCTCTGGCGTCTTCCCATTGTGCGCGCGGTTACTCCGTACTTACCACGGAAACCCGAGCGGTCGCCCGTTGATCCGCCCAGTGTCGAATGGTTGTTATAAAATCTAACATGGAGCCATTTGGAGATTGGCCAAATGGAAGGGCTGATTCGCAATTGTGTGATGTATTGCCATTGTGATTCCCCGAAACAACTGAAATATGTAGTCTACATCTTCACCCGCCTACCCGCCTTTGCACACTCTCACATGACCCAATGCTGCCGAGGCTCGCTCTAAACTTCCCTGAAGCTCGCTGTGCTTTTAGTGGCGGTTCTGGGCTTGATGCTGAAGGCCATGAAATTGCCGATGGGCCCGTGCCGTTGGAAGCGTGGCGACGTCGACAGAAGGTCCGTCCGCCCCCACTCAGCGCGCGGTGCATCAGTCAGCAATTCTCAATCGTGCCGACTGAATTAATCAGTCGCTTGAGACATACAGGGAGATGTGGGATGCATTGATTTCTGAGGCTATTATCCCAATCCAGCCATGATTTAGAAGACGAGCATATTTACTGACCCAGTAGCCGAGCGTGGCGTGCGAACAATCGGCGTCAATTTACTTTTCTTGCACAAAACTAGGTAGACATTCTCATGGCATAGCAAGAGCATCATCTCATCCAACCCAAACTACGCAACCCGACACGACGTTTTTGAATTGCGAACCAGCAGACAACAATATAAAAATAGTTGAAAAACGGCATAAAAACACCGAATAGGTCGAAGGAGCCGGCGTCACCAACCTTTAGTTCCTCATTGCTCACGTCGCAAAGGCCAACAAGATCATAACAATCATTAATGATGGTGTGCAAAGAATATTCATGGGAACCCGCACACCGAATAAATATGCGACAGTTGATTGTGCTTTTGTCAGGACGAATAACAGACCAACTAAAGTTGTTTGAAACCAAATAATAGTATCTGCCTGTTGGCTACTTTCGTAGCCAGGGCTGGGCGAGCTCCCGGTGATGTCTTGCTGAGTCTAGTGCTGGCAGTTTTAACCAGGCATGAAGAAGTATGAGAGAATCGTAGGGCTTTCACATCCAAGGCTATATGTTTCATTGCATCTTTGCTAAAGAGGAAAAGAACTTCTTGCCTTTATTGCCACACTTGGTATTCACATGAGCCAGCCAAGTCCAGAATCCCGGGACTACCTAAGCCGACCACTTTATTCTAAAATGCATGCGCACAGCAATGACAACATCTCATGGTAGCAGATCAGCTGCCGATCCAACATAATCATATTAAAAAAAAATTGATGTTTGGGGTTTAGTTGGAGTCGAAGTTTCTCTACGACTTTGTTAGCCTAAGCAGCCATACCTATCTAGTCCCTTGCCAAGGCTTGTCGCGTGGTTGACGGTGAAAGTAATGACGGATACACATGAACCGAACTCAAAATTTAAGAACAAAAACTACTGGTACCACGGAGAAACTACCTTGAATCAAATTGATACCACAATCAAAGAAATTATCATCTTTCGCTCTGTTGGAAAGCCCACATTCGGTCCAAGTCTTTATCTACACGTGTAACTTAATAATAACTATGGCGCATGCATTGAAGCATTCAAGCATTCAATCAGACGAGGGCTTTGGTTACCCTCTTCATCTCCTATATGCAAGGTCTGTTAACTATGTAAATGGCGCTATAGTTGATTTGTCACTGTTGCATGTAATATTTTTTTTTCGCATGCGGAGTATCAGCAAGGTGATGGCTGGTACTTTTGGAGTGCATATCTGAAAGCCCAAAAATCGAATATGCATTGTGTAAATGGAATTAATTACTAATTGCAGATGATTCCTAGTTTAAGATGACAAGATTGAACAAACTTAGTCCATACCCTTCCCTGGGTTGACCGGAGACCAAGTATCATCTCTCAAAATGGCGCACCTATTCAAGGGGCGACTTCTCCGATATGAGAAGTTCCACAGGGGTTTTCTTTTTTGTGGAGATAACTTGTTAGCAAATAATATAAAGTGTAGAAAATGGACAGCAGCCCAACGCGGTGTTGAGACAGCGAGAAGGTGGCAATAGCGATCAAAGTGTTGCTATGATGATAGCACCTTGCCTTACATGTCCGAGTATCATACATTGTTAATAGTATTGTATGCATTCCGTATTAATAAATTAGCGATAAGATTATGACCGGGGTGTATTAATACAGATGCTTGCAAGTCCCTTGCAACACATCCACTCAATTAATGAGCTCTCTGTCCAACGACGTTTGGCAAGGGAAGCTACCTGTGGCACAGTTGTGCAAAGCCTTTGGACCCTGGGATTGATTATAACAAATAAAATATTCTTTCAGTGCCAATTTAATTGAGGGTAAATTACATTTAAGGATAAATGACACATCCTTTGCTGCAGCTCACGGCCCAAGGGTCCTCGATTTGCTTCACTTCTCAATCATCTCTTGTTTTTAGCATAGACATGTCCTGATCTGTGCACTTTTTTTTTCTTTCTCTCTCGCGGCTGCGACGTCACTTATTGCCGGTTGACCCGTGATCTGTTCACGCCAAAACCTGAGACAAACTACAGCGAGATAGGGACCTCCAGTTCATCCCGAGTCCAGCAGGCGAAACCTTGAAGGGCCTCCACTCTGACTCGGTAATACCTGCGAGGGGATTCCACACACACGCCCACCTTCAACGGCCAGCCAATGCAATCCATGTCCCAAGGCAAGAAAAAAGAACATTTCAAGGTATTCCTCGCTTGATGAAGTTTGCAGCGCCGATCAACAGCTGTTGGGCTAACAACCCCCCCCAAAAAAAAAACAAGAAAGAAAAACAAGGCCATGGTCAAGGCACCGCAACAATACGAGGCAACACGTAATCCTGCCAAGTCCTCCCAGATTGTGATTGAAACCACGATTCGATGTTCCTCTGTTTTCTATTTCGCCCCCCTCTTCTGCGCTCCAGCTCATCCTTTACAGTGCGTGCGCCAGGGCCAGGCGAGAGGCCCGCTTTCCCCCCTTTGCCGGCCTGGCGTTTGACTTGTACCAATGAAACACGGCCAACGGGGGGGCCAACCCAAAAATCTTAAGCCCGTTACTCTTTTCGGCTGTTTCGCCATGTTGGTTTCAGGGCATCTCCGGAACCTTGGGGGGGCTTGACTTGGCGGTTTTTTTTCTTTTTCAACGTCTTGTTTGAGTCAGCCCAGGGAGCAACGGCGAATCGTGCCGCGCTAAAAAGGGGGGAAGGGGGACAGAGGAGGGAGGAGAGACAATGTTGTGCTGCAGGACCAGCAAAGCATAAGACGGCCCAGAAAAGGCTCTCCCATGATTAATCCGCGGACAAGTGTACAGAGGCCCGTTGGTGAAGAAATTCTGCACATGCGAGAGTCAGCTGTGCGTGGCCCAACTTGAAAATACCTGCAGCATGTCGATGGTCAGACTCAATGCGACCAAGCGCGCCCCGCCCCGCACGCATCTGGCAAAGTGATTCGACCGGGGAGGGTGGCCTGTCACAGAAAGGATGGCTGCAGTGTAACTCACGTCAGTTGTGTGTGTGTGTGTATGTGTTTGTGTGCCAGCCCTCGGTGTCGGGTGCTGCAAGGTACCAGGTCCTGCCCATCTTACACCACCATTAATTACATGGGCGGAGTCCCGATTATAAATCACCTGTGGAAATGGGCTCAGAGGAACACAAGGTGAAGTCATATATGAAAGTTGCCACAATTGTATTGGCTGTTCTGTGTATGTATATACAAGATAGAATTGAAGAAAAAGCAAAAAAGAATTGTCCTAATTTTTCCTGGGGGATATCCTGTCGTTTCACTTCATAACCATTGTTTGCTTCCTTTGAAGGATGGTGTGGGGTTCATCATGAGGGGGGACTCTTGCTTAGACAACCTGGGACTTCTTGCCGGTCTGGTAGTCAATGTTGTAGACCTTGTTGTTGAGCTTCTCAATGACAGCCTTGTCGCCAGAGGGGCACGAGGGCTGGTTGGACACGCCGAGGTCGAGGGTGCACTTCTCATCGACACCGTAGGTGCAGGCGGCGTTCCAAATGTTGTACATGACATGGTTCTTGGCAACCCAGCTGTTGGACTCGGCGAGGCAGGAGACGAGATAGTTCATGCTGGGGACAGCCATGAGAGGGAGCTTGCCCTCGTGCATGAGGTGTACGCACTTGCTGGGGTGGACGTACTCCCAGTCAAAGTTCTCTGGGCCACCAGTCTCGGGTTGCTCGGAGGCGGACTTGCCGCACTTGAGGTAGTTCCAGGCATCGTAGGAGATGTCGTAGGCGCCCTGGGACTGGTCGACCTTGAGGAGATAAACGTGACGGCCCTGGCTGGAGACCTTGAGGCAGATGTTGTCGCAGCTGACGGCGCTGGGCCAGTAGGCGATGCGGTTGGTGTTGACCTTGCATCCGGGAACGCCAATGGAGCTTCCGTACTGGGCGTGGGGGGTCATGGCAGCAGTGCCGGAGCCGCGGGAGGCGAGGGCAGCGCCAGAGACGAGAGAGGCCGAGGCGGCGAGAAGAGCAGTGAAAGTGGCAAACATTTTGAAGACTTGTTTTGTATAAGCTGGTTCGTAGAGTTTTGTACGAGTGAAGTGCAAGTAAATTTTGCTAAAAGAGTGCAAATGTGTATGTTCGGTTGTATAGTATAGAGGCTGGTCCGACTGTTTGTTGTATATACTCGACGCGCGGCGACGAGTGAAGAGTGAAGGAGTGGTAGAGACTGATCACAGATCGTGTCTAGTTTGTTGGCGGCGGCCTGCCGAGAGAATGACAAAGGTATCAAAAGAGAGTGTGGTGGTGAGCGAGTAAAAAAATCTCCATATCGGTGGTGGATGCCCCGACTTATATACACATGTGGAACTGCGGAGGGCATCTCAAGGATCAACGGGGGAGGACAAGGTACAGCCACAGGGGCCTGGACGACAAAGCCAGCAACGCCCTGGCGTCGGAAAGCGAAACAGATCCCGATGGGCATGGGGGCCGGGAGTTACTCCCCGGGTCAGGGCCTGAAAGGCGAGCGAGCCCAACTCCAGCAAGTCGAGTTCCAGGGGCTCCATGATTCACGATGCCGGCGCGTGGCAAAGCATGTCAGCGCGTAGGCTAGCAGCTGGACGGCGCTGGCACCGTTGAGGGCCCCAAGGGTTAGTAGCTTAGTAGTCCAAGGCAGTTTGTTTCCGCCTCACTGTCGGTCCGTGTGGGAGGCAGCTTTTTTAGGGGGCAGAGGATCCGTCCGGCAGCGAGCCGATGGGAAGGACCGGGGCGGTATGAAAATGGCCCAGGTCCTAATGTCCCGCGAAGCCTGTACTGGCTTAGCTCTGGCGTGCCCTGGCTTTGTTTTCTCTGCCCCTGGCAAGGAAAATGGCTCACTGCCCTCCCCCGGCTAGGCCCGTCTCTGCCTAGGGCCGCCAGCAAGGCGAGGACGCCCCTGGCTCCGTCCCAGGCACCATGCATTAGCCAGGGACCCGAGAAACGCACACACTCAACGGGACCCCTGCCTGTCGGGCTGTAACTGGGCGGTTTCACAGGATGGTAAGCCGCGAGCATGTGGTAGCATGGTCATGGGCAGTCATCGGTCTGCGGGGAGACCGCATCGCATGGCTCTGTTCACCACCCCTCCATAGTAGTGATCCGTCACCGTTGTGAGATTCTTTGAAGAGCCGAAGCGGCCAGGAGGGGCTACTGGGAGAAAAGATGGGAGAAAACTCTGCACATGAGCGGAGACCATTGCCAACGAGGCCGTCTGCAAAGAATCTACCTACGACGCAGAGCGAGCGTTCGGAGGCGAGATGGATTGGATAGAGGCGGATTCGGCATGGCTTAGGGTTAATTCGGTGGAGCCGACACACCCATCGGCTGAGGGGATGAACCCGACAGTGGGAGCTGCCAAGCTGTTGTGCACTGTAGGCTTGGACGCCAAGGACGAAGGAAGCGATGTCGCGTTGTACAAACAGCGACTTATTTTGGCTGCGGGGTTGGGCCTTTGTTTCATGCTTATGCCAACTGTAGGTTTGGACACTCATTGATTCGTCTTGGAAGGAAATGATGGCGGCGCCAGGTAATAAACAAAACAGCTCTTATTGTTATTAAAGTGAAGACAAAAGGAAGGCGGAAAAAGAAAAAGAAAAAAGGTGCAGCCACAGCATCAGAGAGCTGCCGAGATCAGACCAAGCACAGTTTTGGGTTGCTTGTGCCCAGGTTCCTGTCTATCCAGCCAAGTCAGTCTTGAGCTGAAGCCATGTCTCTGAAGCAACACCAGTCTCTAGCTGAGGGAGACTAGGACTGTCTCTGCGCAAGCTACCCGCTCTGCCGTTTACCGCTTCCGCTCTTGAACCGACAGCCTTTAATTTATTCATGCTTTGCTGGACAAATCAGATTGATGCCGTATGATCATGGCTCATGCACGTCTGGTCAGCCCTGCCAGCTGTCTATTCCAACCCGGTTTTTTTGGGTTGTTTCTTCCCTACTTTCAATCTGGTCCCTTTTTTCACGCACAGTGTGCATCTCTTTTGGCTCTCCCACCATATTATCTTTCATCCCTACTCTCATCCAGTTTGGCATGGTGGAGGCTGTGTCTGTGGATAGATGCCACCATTGTGTAAGCCAACAAAAAAAAAAAACAAAAAAAAAGAAACCAAAAACAGGCTGAGGCCTCAAAAACAAGGTTGAGAGGGGAAAAAAAGCACTAGGCTATTCACAGAGGCATTTTGTATCTTGTCATTCCCCACTCACACTCTTGAGCCTCCAGTGAACCATCAGCCTGACAGCCTCTTTTTCCCCACCACCATGAGCCTCCAGCCGTAAGACAAGTACGTACATACCTCTCAGCTGAGGGGGAAAAACTCTGCTTCTCTCAGCCCCCCATTGGCCAGCTCCCAGCCCCGAAAAGCAGGAGGAATGTGGTGGCGGGTAGAGGATCCCTTCCCCCGTGGAACCAACCAACTAACTAACTCGACGCTTTGTCGCCTGAAAAGCAATTGTTCCCATTGGAGATGCTCTCCCTTTTTGCCAACTGACAGTTACTGTCGACAAAGGGACGGTGGAAATTGCGCATGTTTCATGGCTGCCTGCGTTGAGACCTCGCCCTTCCTGGCTTACTTGCAGTACCATCCATCAAAGAGCCAGGTTGCAATCCTTCTCCACCACACCACACATCGTCGCCCCTACTTCGGACGTTGCATTTGCCGCTTTCCAGAATCTATCGTCTCCGGTTTTCTACAAACTATTTCGACGAGTTGCAGTAGTTTGCAACTTGGCTTCAATGCCATAAGCTAGAAAGAAAAAAAAAGTATTTCTTTATCCAGAATTTGCCCTTCTCAGAAGTCTTCCGGGACGTTTGGGACCCCACTTCCGTTATCCACGCCGTAAAGTATTCCAGCCTCTTCACCTCCCTCTCTCGAGCGATGACAGTCCTAGACGACAGCATCTCCACCCGACCGTGCAGATGAGACCTTTCGCCGCCCAGCTAGGCCTTCATGTAACCCGTCATCGGTGGGCTAATGGCCCTGCGGCCAGTGAGGAGGCGCGAGTCTGGCTCTTTTGCAGCTTGCCGCGGAGGCTGCAGAGTAAGCAAGTCCGCCTGCCGACTCAAAAGTCATTGGCTCAAGAGAAAAATCGTGCCGGTTCAGATGACTGCTTTTTTGGCGCTTTGGTACGGTGCTAGATATGTGCGCTATGCCGCTATTCATGCGAGTCGAAATGCTGTCCCAATATGGCAGATCAACTTCGGTTCGGTGCCTGCAGTAACTTTCAGCTAGATCTGTCTCGGTCTATCAATCCAGTTTTCTGCCAACGTCATTTATCTGCTCGTAACATTGCCGTGGAAAGTTGCCGGCTTCGGATCAGAAAGTAGAGCAGCTTGAACGAGACTATCTAACGCCAGCTGACGCCAATCGGTCCTCCACCCGGAATGTAAGCGAGCCCCAGGTCGAGACTTTCTTGGGTTGTATACACTTTTCGATGGCCTGTGATGTAAAATACAGATGTTCGAAAGGTCTATCCGAGTCATGATGCAGTTCCTCTATCCTGAAGAACGTTGGGCACGGTACCTCTGTAGCGTGCAGGACTAACTGCACGGTGTAGATCTCTCGTTCCACTCTGGATAATACTCGGTAATCATTGCCCCTCCGAGTGGCTGGGGAGTGCCGGTGCATCTTTTCCTATACATACGTAGTCGCTCCGTTCATGCGGTGTGGAGCTCTGGTGGGTTAACGAGTGGATTCCCGTTTATCTGTGATGAGGATGAACCAAAAAAAAATTGGTCGTAGCTCAACATAATGGAACTGGAGTTTAAGCCAAGACCCGGACTGACAGGCTGACAATGTGGATTTCACTCAAAAATCTGGTTAAACAGACAGGCTATTACGTTACAGATTTTGTTTCTCTCATAAAATGGCGTCCAAAATAGCCATTTCAATATTTTGCTGGTCGTAAAAGCCAACATGGTGTAGGGCAAGTTGATCAGGTGGAATTATGTTGGCCCCATTACTATGTCAGCTCATAGTCGCGGGACTACCCTGACAAAATAAGCTGGCCAGCCTCAGAAATAATGGAGCTTCCCTCATCCCACATCCCACGATTGGGTGGATTATTCTGTCATACAAACATACTTGTAGAGATAGACGTTAATACACCAGGAACTCCAATTAAATCACCCAGAGCACGGCCGTAGTGAGCAGAAGCCATGACAGCTTCCATTGTCTGTTTCCGCCATGCCAAGAAAGCTTGCTCGTATTGCTGGGCCCTGCTCTTCGCTACACGTCATATTCAGCTAAGCGCATGGTATTTCGTTTTTAACCCACTCTGCGGCGTTGCTGTAAAATGGGCCAGGGGAAAATGATTGGGATCTACCAAGTCAAGCACCCTGAAAAATAAAACTGACCACAACACCTTTGATGCGTAGCAAACATGGTTACGGAAGCGCATCCACCCATGCTAGAGGGGGTCACATTTAACGAGACAAGACGACACAAGTGAGATGCGAGACAATTAGAAAGTGTTATGAAATCAAATCCCTGGCCAAAGTATCTAACATTTCGGGGTGAATTGCCCTCATATGTCGAGGCACATAGTCTTGACGCTGAAGCGCCATCTTACACACGGGACACACGCCACCCATGGGTGGATATCCAGTATCTTTTGCCCATTTGCGATGTCTTGTCCAAACATGGCGTTTTTTCTTCTTGCTGGTTGTTCCATCGTTCCACTCACAGTCCTCCTTTGGGCATTTCCTGTGCTCATTTTGGTGCTGCCTACCAATGGAAAATGATGTTTCAGCAAAATTAACAAACACACCAAGTAAAAACGAATGAATAGACGGAAGCACTATAAGATGGATGCCAAGGTTGAAGTAACGCCAAAAAGATATACGCACCTATATAGCGCATCGCTTGGGGCAGTGTATTTGCAGTTGTGCCAGTTGCATGTACGCCGAGGCTTTCGCGAGGGCTGCTTGCTTGGAGTAAAATTTTCGGACGTATGTAAAAACAAATTGTATTGAACTTGCGGAGCCTGGAAATCCGGGAAGCTTATTTGGGAAGCTAATTCGATGTAAGATGGAAAACCTGGTGTGTCATCAACAGGAGTCGTAGAAACCGTTTGCTGTATACTATTATCAGAAGTATTAAACCTCTGATCTGCATTTCTGTGCAAATCTCCACGACCTCATGCTCGGGGTGATGGTGTCTGGACTTCTGATGTGACTAGTGATGGAGAACCGGGAGCTACAATACTGTTGAGCAGCGATGGATCGACTGTCCCTCCGTCACAACCACTGTCGAATTCTGGGGGTTTCTCAAAGGAAATTGTATACACAGATGGTGTATGAGAATGTTGACTAGAGCTTTGTAGGCCGTATTCGCCCAAATCCTCTACCAGAGGAGGATCTATTGCACCTTGGCGGAAGGCCATGCTAATCTGCCGGGCCATCTCAATATGAAGACCTACAGCTTTAGTGAATTAGCCGCAGAGAAATTGGTGGAATGTAGTAGAGACGGAGAAAATGTCAGGTCTACTAGTAAGCGATACAAGTCATGTTCCTCTCTGATCTCTCACATAAACCACCAATGGAAGTAGTTTAGACGACCCGGCGCAAAGCCCAGTTGGGCAACGGAGAACAAAATGTCCAGGCATGACTGGCTCATGAACCCGGTGGTACTCACCTTCGATGGCCATAGCGTGCCATTTGGCCCAAGGGCCGAAGAGTGCAAAGCAGTGAAATGAAGTGGTTGGCAAAGGCACCCTCGAATAATATTGAACCTGCAAAGGTGGAAGCGAGTGGCGAATTTATAATTGATGAGATATGTCTCATTCTCACTTTTGACAATCACATGGAAAGCAAACAAGTCAACGACTCACATAAAAGTGCAGATGGATGAACCAACGACAGTGAGAACCACATTATTCTCATGTATGAGGCCCTGGCCCAATTCTTTACCATTGGCCTTGGTGGCTCTTTGGTGGGGGTTGCGATATGGACTTGCAAGCCAAATGTGATTCAAGGTCCAATTATAGACGAAAGCCATCTGCAACTAAGCATCACGTAGTAAGATGCACCCCCAAGAGGAACCATCGAGCAGCCAGGTTATGCCCAGTGCAACGTTGAGTTGATCGGTGGCCTCCCGCATACCCCTCATACCTTACTCAATGTGTGTATCAGGTGGGGATGGGTTTGAGACAGATCTAGCACAGAGCAGAGAGTGAAATGTTTGAAGAAATGCATGTGATTCTCATGTTGGCATCCACTCCGGGAACCTTTCATGGTCGACGGTTAGCCCAACTGCCCTGTAGTCATGCCCAACCCGCCCATAGTCACCTTACATGCTTGGCTGTTGAAATTGGAATTGATGGGGATACACAAAGCTGATCTGTTCATGTATACGATGGATGGAAAAATATGACTGTATGATTTTTGGCTGATTTTTTGGGGGTAAAATACAACCAAAAAAAACACGATTTCATTGTTTCTTTTATTTACTTGTATCGAATTATCATGATGTGTTGCACACCGAGGTGAAGGCCTCTCGGTGAGACCCACTATTGGTGAGGTGAGAGCTGATAATCGATAAGCTCCATCTAAAAAAATTTCCCACGCAGCTTCTTCCACTAACCAATCCGCGACACCACCACCGAAGCAACAATGGCGCCAATCGCCTCGCCTGAGCCTGCGGCTCCCAAGCACGACAAGAAGTCCAAGAAGGAAAAGAAGCGTGCGCGAGAGGAAGATGCCGCCGGTGATGTTGAGCGAAAACACAAAAAATCCAAGAGCGCCTCCGTCACCAACATTGCACCCGACTCCAGCGACAAGGCCGACAAGAAGAAGAAGAAGAGCAAAAAGGACAAGCACGCCAATGATGAAGTGGCCGAGGCGGAGAGCACCCCCCTAGCGGATGAGCCAAAGTCGGAAAAGAAGAAGCACAAGAAGAAGAAGGACACTGCCGATGCCAAGCCAGAGGCCGACGCTGCTGCCCACGGCGAGAAAGAGAAGAAGAAGAGCAAGAAGTCCAAGAAGGAATCCGAAGAGGAGCAAGCTGATGCTCCGGCGGCCCCTGAGGCTCAGGAGAACCCCGCCGATGCCGATGCTGATGCCATGGACGTCGACACCGAGCCTGCTCCATCCAAGTCTGCGTCAGGAATTCACCAACCCCCCGACATCCCCGCGAACCCTCAATTCCCCTTCTTCACCCAGACGGTATCCCTATACGAGCCCCTCTTCCCAATTGGCTGGGCTCAGCCCGTGACCAACTGCCAGTACCAGCACCTGCAGCATCTCCAGAACAAGTACGTGCCATCTTTGCGCGGCGTCCTCCTCGACTACAGGAATGTCGCATTTGGTGAGAAGCCTGGTAGGAAAGGCGCAGCCACGGATGACGAATCGCCTGCTCAGGTCATGTCCAAAGATGAGGCTGCTGTTGGTTTCGGCTGGATCACTGCCGATGTAGACCTGTTTGTGCCTAGCCGAGGCGCATGGATGGAGGGAAGCGTCAACCTCCAAACCGAGGGACACATTGGTGTCGTCTGCTTTGGCAAATTCAATGCGTCCATCGAGGCCCGAAGATTGCCTCCGTCCTGGAAGTGGGTCCCCAACGAGTCCCCAGATGCTCAGGGCTTCGAGGAGACTGCTTCCGTCATCACCGCCGACGACCACGGCGTTGTTCGACAAATCCACAGCACTGGATTCTGGGTCGATGGCAGCGGCGAAAAGATCAAGGGCAAGATTCGATTCAGGATACGCAACTTTGATGTGGGCACCAGCGGAGAAACGAGCTACCTTTCGCTGGAGGGAACCATGCTGGACAAGCAGGGCGAAAAGGTAGTAGTTGCTGAGGAGGCCGAGACTGCACGCATGCGCAAGGGCAAAAGGGGCGGCCAGAAGGTCCAGAGAAGACGTGTGCCCGACTTTGCCATGACTCGATTCGACGCCAATGAGGAAGCTCAATACGACGAGGAGGCGAAGCGGGAAGTATTGGCGGTGAGCGAAGACTAGGGGAGATGTGGGCATGGAATTCAAAAGCAAAAAAGGAGCCAGGAGTTGTGTGATACCTTGATTTAATGAGTAAATTGTTGCTACACACACGGATAGGAATTTCCGTTTTCTAAAGAGTGTCCCTGCCAGAAACCTAACCTATCTAAGAAAAACGAGAGAACCAAACGCCAAGCTATGTATGACAAGTCCGATAATGCGCCCCCAACAAGATATAAGATTTGTTCTATTTTTTTTTATACATTCGTCGTCATCCGGCGGTTTCACGCCGCGGCCTCGACCATGGGCTCCCATGGCCTGGCGAGATTCCACAAGTATACCTTGCCTACTGGCTCATCTCCCAGAGACTTGACAAAGATGTGCTGGAATAGCGGTGTCGACGAGAATAGAGGGGCCACTGGGGCCACAGAGTCGCGGTCCCAGCCAGGGCTGAGGCCCTCCATCCACGAGGGCTGCTGAACAAAGGAGTCGGCCTTTTCACGGTACGCATCCCAGTCGGCCGAGTGGTCGTTGACGACGACCTGGAAGCGCAGGCCCTGGATGTCGATGGTGAGGCGCTGCACGGTGTTGGGGAAGCCGTGCGAGCAGCCGCTGCTGAGGATCCAGGTGTAGTCGGTCTGGTCGCCGTTGCTCTCCCAGTCGTACCAGACCTGGGTGCCGCTCTCGGAGAAGTCGTTGAGGACCAGCCTGGCTTCGGCGTCGAAGCTCAGCGCGCAGTGGCGGGACGAGACGCCGGGCAGGTCCGGCAGGACGACGTCGCACCGGGCCGGGTCGGACCCCAGGACGAAGGAGCCCGGGCGCTTGGGGGCCTGGTCAAACGACAGCTGGATGGCCTTGGCGGGCTTGCTGGTGATGAGGTTGGGGAGGCGGGAGGCGAGCAGGGAAGAAGAGGCTGTGGCCACGGAGCGGAATTCGTTGGATGGGAGGTGGGTTGCCTTGTCGGCGAAAGAGCCACGCGCCGTTGGAACCAGCCAGGCGATGACGTCGGAGGGGCTCGACATGTTGAGGGAGTGTGTAAGTATGCGTGTGTGCGTGTAAGTGAATCGAGAGATATTATAAGAGAGTAGTGGGGTATCAGTGGTTGAAATTAGACACTAGGACCAAAAAAGAAGAAGAAGAAGAAGAAGAAAAAGAGAGTGTATAAGAGAGTGGCAGAGAGACGGTGAATGAATGTCCTCAGGGTATCGTGTGTGTGTGTGTGTGTAAGTCGACTTAAAACGAGGCAAGTCGGCGGGGAGGTTGTTTGGGCTGCGGGTGGGCTTGAAATGCAGTGTATTAGACTCGACTGAGGAGGATGGAAAGTTGAATAGAGGCGGTATGCTCGCAGGCCTTATAACTAGTTTATGTGAATGTGAATTGCTCACGGGCAGAGACGGATTGGATGGGGGTTGCCGCGGACAACCACCGCGTCTTATGGACGGGGCGTGTCGCGAAAACACATGACGGCCACAGAAGAGTGCGGGCGGCGGACGACTCGCAGACGTCGGTTTCATGGAGGCGCGGACGTGTTGGGCGCTGGGTGCGTTGGCCGTGTGGAGGGTGTGAGGCCCGGAGCGCGACGGCCAATGGTTTCGTGTGGGGTCGCGCAGCAGGGGTCTCGCGAGTTGCTGCCACTGGGAAGCGAACAGCAAGCAGGCTTCTGCATGCAGCCCCTCGTCTGCCCCTCACCCCTGTACCGTTTAGCTCAAGCTTCTGGACGAGCAAACCTGCAACGCGGTGCTGATGCAAGCTTGGGGGAGACGGCGGCGCCGTGTTTCGACGTGGCTGCCCGGGAGAGGCGGCCATCGTCGACGGGCGGGGGGCAGACAAAGAGTTCCTGGGACGGGGGCTTGCATGATGCTATAAGCGGCGACGTATGACAGTGGCAGCGGGGAGCCCATAAAGAGTGGGCGAGACGGATTGGCACCTCACACACGGCATTGTCTCTTACGAGTTACGACGGCACTGGTTGGAAGCTGAGGTAGAACATACAAGCCCACACAAGCCCACGCAAGCCCACACATGCCCATACATATTACGACGCTGCATCCATTGTTTTTCCTGCAGACCAGACAGGCCAAGCATCGCCTGCTATGACTCACAAGACATACATGGTCCAGACAACAGCATCATCATCATCAATGCATTATACTCTTTGGTGCATAAACAAAAACATGTACAGGAAACAGGAACGTCCTCGGCTATCACAGATCTGCCCGATCATCGCCCTCTTGATTGGCAACGACATGTACAACCTCACGCACCGCCACTGCCCGTGATCGAGTCAAGGCGGTGCCGTCGGCCGCGAACCCCCCCGCGAAGATGCGAGCGGCGTCTCCGAGGTGCTCAATCTCTTGACTGGAGAAGGAGAGCCTCGTCTCAAACGAGCTCCTCTCGACGGCCCCAATCCCGCGCACCGTCGTTGCGTCGCCGTCGTCGCCGTCTTGCACATAGAACCTCCACAGCGCGACCTGGGTGTCGCCGTTCCAGCTGGCATAAACGCTGACTTCGCCTTTGTCTCGCAGCGCGACGACGGCGGGCACCTCCTTTGGACGGCCGGTCCACTCGAACCGGAAGCCCCTGTAGCTCTGGACCGACGACGAGGATGGGGATGAGGAGGACGAGGACGACAGCGACGACGAAGAAGACGCACCCCCCGTGTCGAGGTAGGCGTTGAAGATGGGTGTCCCGTCGGCGCGGAACTCGGTCACGGCGCCCTCCTGGCCCCAGTTGACAAAGACGTTGCCATTGGGGAGCACCTGGGCGTTGCCCTGGGACTCGGCGACGAGGCCATCCGGCGAGACGTATGACTGGAGGATTTTGGTTGAGTTGTCGGCGTGGTTGAGCTGCACAATGATGCCCCGCGATGTCCTCCTGTCGTGCCCCGGGGTGTCAAACTGCTAGGCTGAGTTGTCAAAGAAGGAGATGGTCTCGATCTGGCCGTCGGCGGATCGGTCGAGGAAGCGTGCGTCGTGCTGGTGCCCAAACTTTAGCTCCGCCGGTGATGATTCAAACGTGGACCTATCGCCACCCAGCTGCCAGATGATGGAGCCGTCCAGGCCGGACAGCTTGTAGATGGTGCTGGTGTGGCGTGACGAGATGAGGTAGTTGCCCTCGCCGTCCTTGTCGATGCTATTGAGGTGGAAGTAGTCCCAGCCGTCAGCAGCGCCCAGACCAGTACTTGGGAAGATTGGAGCTTGGCTGTCTAAAAATGGATGTCAGCTGCGATGTTGCTGCATTTGCTGCTACTGCAATCATGCGTTATCAGACATACCGGCGGGGGACACGATGTCGAGGGAGTGGACCTCGAAGATGAGCTCGCCCGTCTCAATGTCTATCTCTTGCAGGATGCTGTCAATGATCCACGCCTGCTCCTTGGCTCCGCCGTAGGGCGTTAGGTCATACGGAACCGGGTCGTAAATCTCAACCAGCGCCGTCTTCTCACCCACAATGCGGAGTTCGTGTATTGACGGGATCTTGCTGGTTAGGCTTTGGATCTGCGCTATGGGTCGGTATTCCTCGCTCAGGATCTGCAGTGTGCCGTAGCCGCGTCCGTGATTGGTGTCAATTGTGCCTTGGAACGCTTGTAGAGCAGGCTTGCCCTGATATGTCGTGGCCTGTAAGTTGGCCACGAAGCCCGACAGATATCCCAGGCTCGACCAGACTAGGTCACCGTTGTCGCGGAAGATGTAGGCAGCGGGCTGCTCCGGAAGACCTCCATTGCTGCCCCGACCCGGATACGGCGTTACGAGATGAGACCAGGAGCAACGTCCTCAGCAGCGGGTATAGTGATGTTGAGGCGAGGCGGAGAGAGATCCGGACGGGAGTGGAACTGCGACTTTGCGCTCGCCCACCCTGTCAGGGAGGCGAGGATAGAGACGGTACTGATAGACTTCATCTTGCCAAAGACTGGAGAATAGTCTCGGGTTGAGAATCGTAGATCCCAACTATGTTGTAAAAGAACCAGATTACCATCACCACTTAATCAATCCTCCGCCCCAGCTCAGGGAAGTGGGAGTTGCAACCCGCCCGCTCCAGAGCCTTGTCCCGACAGCACGCCATATCCATACCGCAAATTACATGCTGCACGCAATAAATCTCTGGACTGCACCATTGCTCTTTGGAGCCGTGTAATAGATGGATTAACGATGCAAAAAGGTTAAAGGTACGCGGATTGGAATCGGAAAACGCGCGGCCCATGCTTCCGATACGGCTTGGTGGGGGTGACCCGCCCAATCCAAGACAGCTGGCTGTTAGTGCATTGTATGGGGTTTTGCGCGGAGACGCTAACTTTGGCGCCATATCAACTCTCATTGCGTGAGCACATGGGCTCGATGACGTTCTACGCGTCTATCCACTGACAACGTCGTCCCATGCGAATGTCTTTGGATATTGTCGAATGAATATTTCCCCCGGCATTTTTTTTTCTCTCGGAAACGATCTGCTTATGCTGGAGTAGAGGTTTATACAGCCACTATAACCAATTGCAGGCGGGGGCAATTGTAGAGTTGGGCATGCATTGCAGACATTGGCTACGGCCTGCAGGCCTAGTAGCTGGTTCCATATCATGGCTTGCGGCATCGACAGTTTTGGCGCAGCAGCAGCCAAGGGATCAAATTGTCCTTTCTGGGGACAAGGCTGTTCTCGGCGCCGAGACCGTGCCCGGGTCCAATCCCGGCCAGGATAGGAAGAATATTGTCTTTATTCTTACTGACGACCAGGATGCGGTGTTGGAATCCGTGTCTTACATGCCCTTGCTAAAGAAGCACATAATCGACAAAGGAACCTCATTCGCCAACCACTTTACTACTACCGCCATTTGCTGCCCATCTCGAGTTGCTCTTTGGGCTGGCAAGCAACCTCACAACACAAATGTCACCGATGTCAGCCCCCCATACGGTAGGATTAACATGTTTCTTCTTCTTTTCCATTTTCTTTTTTGCGTCACTTGTAACGCCACTGACAACAACAAGGCGGCTTTCCCAAGTTTGTGTCCCAAGGACTAAACGAAAACTGGCTCCCTGTGTGGCTGAGCGAGGCTGGGTACAATACTTACTACACGGGAAAACTGTTCAATGCACACACGGTATACAACTACGACTCGCCGTTCCCCGCAGGATGGAATGGCACCAACTTTCTACTTGATCCGGGGACGTATTCGTACCTCAACCCCATTTACCAGCGCAACCAAGAGCCGCCGGTATTCCACCGCAACCAGCACACTTCTGAGCTGATTGCAGACTATGCCCGCGAGCTGCTTGGCGAAGCTATCGACGCCGAGGACCCCTTCTTCCTTACTATTGCGCCTGTGGCTCCGCACGCCAACATCGACGTCAATAGAGGCGCCGGAGCGCCCCTCATGACTATTCCGATTCCGCTCGAGAAGCACTCGCATCTGTTTGAAGGGGTCAAGGTGCCTCGATCAGAAAACTTCAACCCTGATTCGGTATGTAGAGATTCCAAGTGATGGGTGTTTGCAGAGCTAACGATTAATCAGCCTAGCGGTGTGAGCTGGATCAGCAGGCTCCCCAAGCTCAATGAGTCTTCAGTGTCATATATTGATGACTTTTACCGAGCTCGCCTCCAGGCGCTGCAGGCGGTGGACGAGCTCATCGAACAGGTTGTCAACCAGCTAGATGAAGCTGGAATTCTTGATGACACTTTTATTGTTTTCTCATCCGACAACGGGTACCATCTGGGACAACACCGACTTCCTCCTGGAAAGGAGTGTGGCTTTGATGAGGATATTCGTGTCCCTCTCTTTGTTCGTGGCCCTGGTGTAGCCAAGGGCTCAGTTGAAAACACCGTCACGACACATATTGATCTCGCTCCTACATTCCTGAAGATTGCAGGTGCTGAGCTCCGACCCGATTTGGACGGCACCCCTATTCCAGTGCGCGAGGACGAAGCCAGTATAACGCGCCACGAACATGTCGCTGTCGAGTATTGGGGAATTGCAATTGCCGAGGGTGATATTGGGGGGTTTGACGGCAACGGGCAGCGTCTCGTTCGCAACAATACATACAAGGGCGTTCGTATTGTACACGAAGACTATGACTTGTACTACTCGGCATGGTGTACAAATGAACACGAGCTCTATGATCTCAAGGTAAGAATAAGCACTCGCCAATGCACGTCAACTGCTGACTGAATCTTGTAGAATGATCCTGGGCAGATTAACAACCTGTTTTTGGCAAGTAGAAACGTTGTTGGACCCGAGGTCAACCTGCTGGGCACTAGTGTTGGCAGGGTCGTTGACCGTCTGGATTCCCTAATGATGGTGCTCAAGTCATGCCGAGGCGAGACCTGTATCAAACCTTGGAACATCATCCACCCACAGGGTGATGTAGAGAGCCTGCAGGATGCTCTCCAGTACAAATTTGACGAATTTTATGAGCAGCAGGTCAAGGTTGAGTTTGATCGTTGCGAGAATGGCTACATTGTTGGCTCTGAAGGGCCACAAGTTGGATATGAATACCGGGATGGCCTTGAATGGCATCACTGGACATAGTATCTCATGATCAAAATGATGTGCCTAAAATCCGGGCACGATGTTGCCTCTGCCACACCCAAAATCTGCAGACACTGGGGTGCCCAAGGGGCCGTGGCTGAGGCCTAACCGCCCAACACCCTGATCAAGGACGGACTTTGTGGATATTCTCGCAGATATCTCGGGCTGTAGTCTTGGCACATACAAATAAAATCCAAGCAGTGGAGTGTGGAACAATGGAGAATGTGCGATAATTGTGACTGTACAGATCCACCACGCGTTGAGGACATGGCATGATTCGTGATGGGATTACGACAAGGGCCCAGAGCACCACCACCAAACTCTATCTATAACGGTCACAATAATATCGGATCCGAGAATTGATCCGTACTACAAAACTCGGCCATGCCCAAATTTAAAAGATTTTAAAAAGAGCTTGGCCAAACGAGCTTGGCCAAACGAGAAGACGAGTTATTGCAGAGGCAAATAGTTTGCATCGTCGCACTTTTAGTTGCGAGGCACGCAAGCCAGTCATTGGAGGAATTGATGCGGCTATGGCCGGAAAATTCACAGCTTCAAATGCAACATTTGAAATACGTACGTAACAGTGCAACTTTGGTGGGAGTTTCTATGATCATCGGCGATGGCATCCCTGCAGACGGCCTGGATCTCATTCCTTGCTTCAGGTGACTAGGATCCCGGGCTTGGCTTGGCTCACGGTCTACAGTGACCGGGCCGGTCCAAGCAGTATTTTCGGTTTGGAAGTGCACAATGTTTGAAACCATGTACGCCCTGCGAATCCAGCGGGTTCATCGTTGTGGCCCTTTTGATTTTCTTGCAAGTCAAGGTGTGGCTTCGACCGGCCCACAGTTGTGGCGTTAAGCCATGATGTGCCATCCATGCTCCCAAGCCGTAGGATACAAGAGGACCAGCAATTGATATCAAGTAGACAGGAATATGGCTTGATCGTTGCGAGCTGGATTTTTCTTTTGCTCCGGGCTTATTAGCATTCGTTGATAGACATTCCCAACGGGCGTGGTAATTCACAACACCTGATTGGACGGCAACACTTGGAGCCCCAATTCCAAGGCAAAAATCCTGGTCTGCCGACCTTGACCCGAGCAGTAACTCACGACAGCTCGACACCTCAGCAACCTCACATCTTGAAGCCCAATTGAACCAGCACCATGGCTCCCGACGCTGTTACTGAGCCGCGGCGTACGTATTAACCCCCGTGATATCCGTCGGAGCCAATTTTCCCCGTCTCAATCGCTGACTTTTGCCGCAGAGGCGACCCGCGAGGAGATGCGCGATGCCCGTCTCCCCATCGCCTACCGAGACAGCTGCGCTCACCTCCTGATCCCTCTCAACAAGTGCCGACGGGATACCTGGTACGCCCCTTGGAAGTGCTCGGTAAGTTGGACTCGGGCCGCGCGATTCCGGGCGAGCCTGTGCGCGAGTGTGGCCTCTGGGACAAACCACTCACGAAAGACAACTAGGACGAACGACACAGCTACGAAAAGTGCCAGTACGTCGAGTTCAAGAAGCGAGTTGCCAAGATGGACGAGCTGCGGGAGGAAAAGGGCGGTGCTCGAACCAACTAGACCTGTTCACGAAAGAGTGGCGGCCGAAACGGACGGATTGTTGTACATATACAACTGTAAGGATGGGAATAGAGGCTTCCACAAAGAATTGCGAGCATCTATTGGTGACTGATCGAACTGGCGTGTGTCGTGTACTAATCGGTGGAACGATGAGATTGCGAGAACGTGTGAGGATTTGTTGCGGAAACTGCAATTAGACGATGCCACGAAAGCGACATATCAGATTCCCGTACAGGAACCCGGGACGTTGACGAAATGCCGAGAGAGGAATCATTCCACGTCCACAAAACATGCCATCAATGTTGCCGGGAACAGGAGGGAGAACGATACAAGGTCAATCATGAACCGAGATGAGCCGCATGTGATGGCGGGAGGGATTCTCGAGACGGGGACATGGTAACGAACTGACCTTGAAACAAGCTTGTTTGTACCGCCAAGAGCCGCGACAAAATCCATTTCAGCCTCAGATTCAGAGACATCAAAGGCACCGAATGGACTGCATCTTCTGGACACCCGATGGCAGCCGTCGAGCCAAGGCCGCAAGGGAAACCAATGTTCGATTCTCACTAGCCACGCAGGCCACGTACAACCCGACGAGAGCCGCACGACATGAAGCAATACCAAGGCTTCCTTGACAGGGTTGATGCTAACTATTGCTAATGCTTTGATGATGGAAGAGGTTTAAGCAGAGCCTCTTACACAACGCCCCACCAACAAGAGCCGCACGACGACAAAAGGGGTAGATGGAATGAGATCACGGGCTGCATTGAGTGGACTGGCAGGGTGGTTGTGGGACGCCCGGTCCGGTGCGAATGGCGTCGCCATCGTTGGCCATACAGATGATGAGTCGGCCGAACCGATGACTGATGGGATCCGGTTCTGGCACAAACGTCACGGAACCAAATTACCGGCCAGAAGAAAGTATGCGACGTTGGCCTCCCGTCACAAAATAATATATAATGAGCACCTCCACCCGGCATTTGGTCTAGCGGCACCGGTGCAGATCGGCAGAGGTGAAGGCAGCAATGCGGCTGTGGTAACAACACTACATTTCAACCTCATTGGAACTCCCATCTATGGTCCTCTATGCTTCGTTTCCGGTTTGAGTCGAGCTCAGCCGGCAGGCAAAAGCAGCCACGACCACAGGTAATCTGGCTTTGATATTGCTGACTGATAGACTGGTCGATTGCCTCGACGGCTATGATCAACGGAAATGCGTAAAGCATTCACTCCAGGCCCTCCTTGGGCGCGGTCACGAGTTTCAATGGAACCTATGACAAAGACTCGGCTTCTGTTGCTCTCACGGCGGGTCTTGCAGACAGACGTCCAGCGACATGGGCCTACTCTCCTAGATTATCCGTCCCTCAGGGGTCTGTGCCCCGTGCTGCCGTTTTTCGTCATCCTGACTTCGGCTACTGAAGGCTGAAGAGAGGAAGGGACAAGATCCATCACCAACCCGCCTCAATCTGAGTAAAACCGATCGTCATCGCTTGTTGGCAGAGCGAGTCAGCCTCCTCTGTGCCTCAAGAAGCCTCGCTTTCTTGCCGCAACCTCCGGCGCATCTGGACCAGCTTCCAAGACCTACCTGCACCTTGGCTCGTAGGCTTGGCGGGAGAGAAATTTTCTCGTAAAATCCCTTGCAAACAAAGCGCTGCTTGGCAGTCCTGCATCTTTTTTTATTGCCAAAGCAAATCGAGCCACCAGCGGTAACAATCAGATGAGATCCACCCGCTGGGCTCCCTGGCAGTGCGGCTCTCGGGCTCCATCCGATCCGACCAGATTGACCCAGCTAACGTTAAGGCGTGCGACCGACCCACCATTCATAATAGTCGGCATTAGCAAACTCTTATTCGACGTCGGTCCACAGTTGCCGTGTAAACAGGCATCATGACCTCTTAGTTGCTGCCGTCTTCTTGGCATTGCTCATTCGGCCGCTCAATGTGGATTTTCACATTCGACACCGCGGTCTGACCGTGAGTGACCGTCCCATAAACTAACCAATGTGGGCTTTTGGCCACAGCGGAGATTTCACAGCGGAGATTTCACAGCGGAGAAACGCTCCGGCATGCACAAACATGAATGGACGCGAGAGGATGATGTGGAACCAAGTTGATTTTTTTATATAACAGTTGACCAGAAAACGGCCGATTTGACACACATATACAACAAACACTAGTAAAATCGCTCAGTCTATATGGCCGGTGCGCAAAATCACAGGGGAAAAACAGGGGATTTTTGGGTTAGCCCATTACGACTCCTAAAACAGGGCGTTGTCGCCACAGTCAAACACACCCGACACGGAGCTGGAGTCGGAGTGCATGATGTCGTTCAGTTCGGTAATGGAGGACCACAGGCCCGCACCGTTACAGAAGAGCGAGATGACGATGAGGAACACGTTGATGCAGCTCAGTGTGATTTTCTTCCAATCCCTGAACTTGCAATCCCAGTTGATGTGGAACCAGTAGATTGCGCTCAGACCAAAGGTGAACCAGGAGATGGTGGTGGCTGAGGCAATGGACAGGATCGAGTCGAACACGGGGATGGCGTTGGACAGGACGAAGCAGAGGACCCAGAAGACGGTGACAATGGTCATCCAGATGGACCACGATCGCACAGTGTTGGCGGTCATCTCGGAGGTCAACTTGAACTTCTTCATGACCTCAACGTAGACGTACTTGATACCGGTGTGGCCAAAGGCGAGACCGGTAGAGTAGACGGCAGGGAGGACAAGACCGTAGGCGATCTGGGCCACCCGGTGGGGGGCAGAACCCAGGGCGGGCGAGACGGTGTGCTCGCCAGCAAGGCAGTAGATGGCGACGGCAACGACGGTGTAGAATCCGATGGAGCTGACCTCGAGGATGGCCAGGGCAAAGTTGAAGTCGTTGACAGGATCAACCATCTCGGCCATGTAAGACACGAAGTTGATGTTTCCAGAGTAGGCGTAGCAGACCTTGAGGCAGGCGTTGAGGCCCTCACGAAAGGTAGGGTTGCCGACAACTTCGATCTTCTTGTGCCAGTCGTCGGGTGCGCCGTTGGGGTGCTTGACGCCAAGGCTGATCATGACGAGGAGGGCGGCTGCAATGACTGATATACAGCAGGGGAGACCGCTCTGGGAGACGAACTTGGCTGTCCTGGGGGCGCAGAGAACCCAGCAGCCGAGGCAGGCAATGCCAATGTAGCCTACAGTGCAGAGAGAGTGGCCAGAGATGGTGTTGAAGGCAATGGACAGGGTGACGGAGGCGGAGGCGGCAGTCATGATGACCTGGATAAGCAGACCAATACCGGCTACAATCTCAAAGGGCCGGCCACCAACGACGCGGGCCATGTCGACGACGTTGAGCACATGCTGGTGGCGGCTGTAGAACTGCTTGAGCTCAAAGGCCGTGTACCAGGACAAGCAACCAATGCCGATGATGGCAATGATGCCGGGAACGATACCAAACACTTTCAGAACACCGGGCAGAGACAGCACACCGAGGCCAACCTGGTTGGTCAGGAGAGCAAAGACGGTGTCCCATTTGCTCATGGTACGGAAGCTCTTGCCTCCATCACCACCACCGAAGCCATTGTCGGCAACGTTGCCGGACTGGAGATCGATGGGCTGGACGCCTTTCTCACTGTCAACCTTCTCCTTGCTGCTCGAGTCGAAGCCCTGGTCGGAAGGGTAGATGGCATTGTTATCCTCTTTGGGGTACGACGCCATGATGGATGGTGGTTTTGTGAGTTCAAAACATGCAAGGGGTGTTTCTTTTTTTTTTATACAGAGGTCTCTTGATGGCGTCGATTTGAGAAGGAGTGAGATGAAAGGACAAGAGTGAGTGGGAAATGTTCTGGGTCTGATGGGAGTTAGGAAAGAATGAATATATATATATATATATTGATGATGATGAATACGACAGGGAAGAGGTGAGCAGAAGCCAGAGGCCAGAGGACGGGCGAGTTCAGAATTCCCTCTCTCTCCACGATGATCCTGGTCCACCATGATTCCTGGGGTGGCGCCCTCGACCACGGTAAAAATGGGAGCGCATCTCCATTGCCCTAATCGGCCGACTAGCCCTTTCCAATGGGGGCAAAGCATTCGCAGTAGAGCAATCTCTCCATGGTGGAGCGACGCGGAACTGACCCTTTTGGCAAGAATGGGGGGCAGCGCAGAGACGCTACCACACGGAGGCCAAGGGAGATGGACCCGTCCTGCGGCAACTTTGGGGTTCCATGGAGATTTGTGGATTCTCCAAAGCTGGTATTTGGGAGGGAGGGAGGGAGGTGTTTTTCTTGTTCTTCCCCTCTCGCTCGCTTCTGTCCCCGAATCTACCTTGTCAGGCCATGGCACGCCGAGACAATGGGGTCTGGAGCTGAGCCTGGACGGTGAAGGCTTCTCCATGGGGAGGCAACGAATTGGACACGAGGATATAGTGGCATGTGGGGGACGAGACAGGCTACTCCATTTCCCAAGTCGTGATGTTACGTACAGGACCGTATATTGGCCGGCCCGGGCGTCATCCTTACAATGCCTGTCCGGGCCGGCCATGAGCAAGAAGATTCTGGCACGTATTCGAGGTTCGAGATTGCATCCAAGATGCGCTTCCACCATCCCCTCCAAGTTTTGGCTCCTTCACAGCCCTCTCCCACGCAGCATTAAGAGGTTGCAGCGGTGCAATGACGAAGGGGCGCTCCGGACGAACCTGCCAGCGGGACTAAAGAACTCTTGGCTGCAGGGGTGGGATTCCACAAAGGTATGAGCCATAGAATGCACATGGCTCGACGGAGCCGCACGCACGGCGCCTGGTGACCAAGGGGAGGGGCGGAGCGGAGCGGGGGCTCGGCGTTGATCCAGACGCCTGCTGTGCTCTTGGGGAGCAGCACAGCTATTCGAGGCGGACGGCGGCCCCATCACCTACTCTTCCCGCCATGCCCAGGGCGGAGGCGGCGTATGGTGTGGAGCTGGCACAGCAGACCCTGACCTGGAGATGCGATGCCGCATATGCTTTGCTGAGACGAACCAGACGAAGAAGAAGAAGAAGAAGAAGAAGAAGAAGAAGAAGAAGAAGAAGAAGAATTGAAAAAGGGCACCCTCTGGAGTCTGGGCAGAAAAGGCTCCTCATTCTCGTCCACTTTTCCTTCCCGGGGCCTCGGATCAGTCGACAGCCATACGGAAGGGGTCCATTGAAAGAATAAAAGAACCCGGCACGCATGGCAATGGATTATCCGCGCATATCCTGGGCTTGCCTAACTGGGAACAAATTACAACCACGAGCCAATGGCGAATGGGACGGGTTACCGCCGAGGTGCTGTAACCCAACGGTCCAACAACGGACAGAAGGGGGGGCAGGGGATGATGATTAACGGGAGCGTGAGAATAGAATGCCATGCTTGGCTGATTAATTCATTGATTCCTTGATTGATCATCAACGCCCAACATCGCCGCCGCTGATCAATCTCTTAGCGCGTTTCCGGTTTCGTGATCGACCAAAAACCTGCAAGACGGCCCACGCAACGAGCTCGCGTTGACTGTCCTGTTTGGTTTCATGAATGATTTTAGACGCTGAGCTTTGTGGGCTTGGGAGCTCAGCCCCCGGTCCCTGAACGCCCTACCCTCTTTTTTTCCTTGTTTGATTCCTCCCCTTCCCCCTGGCGCATTGGCAGCGCGGCCGACGTCGGTCGCCGCGGTCCTATTCTAGCGCGGGAACACCCAATCTTCTAGTCGTATTCTAGAAGGCCTCATTCATCGGTGTGGACAGAATTTTTTTTTATTAGTGGGCCGTGGTTTCAGACACACGCTCCCTCGCCATCGTCATCGTCACAGTCGTCCCGACATGTACGCCAAGGCGAGAGAGAAAAAGGACGTGATGCCAGCCAGTTATCGCCGGCCCATGGTCCGACTCGCTCGCCGAGCGCGGTGGGACTCAGGACGACCTGCTATTAGCACCGCTGCCAAGACGCCTGCTTCGTCTTGTGGGTGGCCTTTGGCTCGCTTAGCTGCATGTTCCGGCTGGGACGCCGGAAGGGGGGGGGGGGGGGGGGTCCCCCCCCCGGAATCCTGAGTTGGTTGGGGTTTTGGAAAATCCAACCAAGGGCCCCTGGTTTTTCTTGCCCATGATGACATATGTTTTCCTTCATGTTCGCCTTTCTCCCGCTTTTGTTACGTACACCCCCCCGTCACCCCCTTGGGACAGGCCCGGCTGCCCCCGAGTCCCCCCTCCCGGGGCACCCAGTTTC
>JAHVYB010000334.1:0-27489 GCA_020623695.1 Calonectria henricotiae | reverse complement strand
TTAAAATTATTATATAGTATAATATTAAAATTATACTTATATATACTTTTTATTTAGTTTAAAATACTTTTTTATATATTTTAAATATAATTTTCTATTTAATAGGTTACTTAAAGTAACCTTGTTCGTCCGGCTATCAATTCGTGTTCGTCCGAATAACAGATCTCTTAGCTTAATTCCAAACTAGTGCTGACGCATATTGTTGCGTTGCGTTGCAGTACCGATTGAAAGTGGATGCCGAGCAGAGATGATCACAACACGACGTGAAATATTGGCTCGTGATGTCAAGCCCAAAGTCGGCATATCGGGGCGCGTTGGGACCGACCAAGTTTACGCGGAGCAGTAGCTCAAAGTCCAGTCCTAAATTTATCTGCAGATCACAATCTGATAGATTGACGAGTTGGTGACACCCAAACGAGCTCCAAGGAAAAGCCACCTATGCATGCGCATGCGTCAATAATAGTGAACCAGGCCGTCCTGAATACATCACTGTCGACATAGGGCTGTCGAACTTGTATAAAGGCCACACAGTTTCGTCTCTTTTGCGAGCTTTAACATCACTGACAATACCTCCCGCCCAGAATTTTCTCCGTCACACTGTTAAATATGGGGTATTTGTCTTCTATTGCCGCTCTCCAGGTCCGACTCGACCAGGCCGACGTTCCCCATAGTATCCCGGAGTCAGAAAACTTCAATGAGCTGCTCTCCAATTATACTGGGGATTACTTGGATCGCAAGCCTGCTATTATCGCCGTTCCAGAGAGCCACTCGCATGTTGAAACAATTGTGGCTGCCTGTGTTGGTGGCCATGTTCTCTTTAGCCGTTCTACTGTCGCCAGCGCTGTTACAGTGGATCTTCGTAAGCTCAACTACGTTACTGTCGGTCAGTATGGCAAGAATGCGCGTGTTGGAGGCAGCGCGACTATGGACAAGGTTCTTCAAGGTCTGCTGCCACATGGGCTTCAGGTACCGGTTGGATCCTGTGGTGGAGTTGGCTGTGTAGGCTGGTGTCTAGTTGGTGGTTTGGGTTCATACATGCACTCCTACGGCTGAGGTGCGGATCAGATCGTTGGCGCAAAAGTTGTAAACGCCCAGGGAATGCTTGTCAAGGCCGATGACGACATGCTTAAGGGCTTACGAGTAGGCGGTGTGGGCCTTGGGGTTGTGGTTGAGCTGACTATTAGTTAATGCGTATATTTTGCAAGAGGCAGGTGCTGATTTAGAGCCTCTCCCTGACTGAAACGCTATTCTTCCTGGCTACTTCTGGGGGCAGTTGACGATAAGAAGATGTGCTGGGAAAATAGCGACAGGAAGGTGATATACTCTACTAGTATGGGCTTGAGCATCCAACCGAATCCGTTGAAGCGTACGCTGTATGCTATTGCCGAGGTTAAGCTGTCGATCTGGCCAAAGGACTGACTAACTAAGCGATGATAGCGGTGACAATGATAAATTACAAGCACGATTGGGAATGTATGACAAGAAAGATGTTGGATCATCGCATAATGGTCTGATTATATTTTCTGACCGCGAAGTTTTCTTGAATAATATGGATGATGACCTGACTTTAATATTGATGATTGCGGCTCCGGGTCTTTAGGAGTGCACACGGAGGTACTAGTCATCGCTGAATAGCGTCGATCTGTAGACTACCGGTACAGCTAATCAGTACCTGCAACTCATCTGGTAATTTCAGGGTCATACGCGATACCACCCGCAAAGCTTTGTGGCACTATCGCCAAAATCGTTAGCTCGTTGTGATGCCAGGGCAGATGTGTGTTAGCTTCAGGTCTTCTAGGTCGCGACACTCTGGTGGCGCACAATGTCGTATGATTTGAACTGTTGCACAAAATTCTTCAAATTGACTTCTCCTGTCGGGCGGGATCTTTTCCGGAATCCTTGGGATCTGGCTTTATTCTACCTGATGCAATATCCTGGCCTAACACAACACCTTGAAAACGTGCACAATAGGCCTACCAGTGCAATTAAATGCCTCCCCAACTTGAGCGGGAATGATAGGGTTCACGTCATGACACACGAGCTTCATCATGACATACTATCTTTCGGAGAATTATCGAAATATTTTCATGTCTTTCCAAAACGACTCTACCACATGAAATGCCGCTGTCTTCTGTGTAAGTGGCAATTGGAATTTTTCACCTAATTGTGAGGCTCTCTCACGCGAGGCGTCGCTAGGGGATTGAGGCCGTGAGACTATTCAACGCTCAGACTGGCACTAAGCCTTCAGGGGAATTTCTACCCATCCCTTCAACCGAACCCGAGGCGAATGATTGCCGCAGCAGAACGTATTTTCCTAGTCTAGAACCTCGTCGCCTTATTGTTCACTGGAACTCTATGGCGTGATATCAAGTTCAGCATAATGAGGTCGGATTAATCTGCGGTTCCTTACCAATAATTGCGAGCCAGCTTGAACCTGAGATGCGAAGCTTTAGTTTATCCATACAACATCGCTTAACCCTGATATTCCGTAATAGTAAAGGAGGTTGCGCTTTTAGACTTTCCAGGGGTTGATCTCGCGAAAGCTAGCTGATGCTAGCGCCGGCCGCCTCGAGGACCAGACCTCTAACAGCAACGTGCAGCGGAGCCGTATTCTTGCGGCTCAGAAGTGTGAGGCGTATCCTTTCTTCAATGATTAAAATGGCTTTGCACAAAAGCCGCCTGGGATCCCTGGTCTATATTTCTCGCATTTTGCATTTTGTTGGAAGTGTGTCCCGGGCATCCTGAGATAAACTTCGATCACATGCTATATCTTTTGTATTGATCAAACGAAATATTGAGACAGCAATAATGCCTATCTATGAGGACAGGCCATCTGTAAGGCTCATCCAGGGCCTGTTTACGTGGGTCTGGTTATAGGTACTAATTTGTTGGCAGTTCCTCGTCGAAGCGTGGGCTCTCTACTGCATAGGGACCGCAATTCTATTCTTGCGGTTTTCCGTTCGTATTAGGACCGTGGGATTTAGAGGCTTCCAAGGCGACGACATATTCTCTGCATTAGTCATAATGTTCTACGCTATAGATGCCATGACAGTGCATCTAATATGTATTTGATAAATATGCTGTAACACGTCACATAGACTGACATTGGCCAGATTACTGGGGAACAAACATGGAAGCGGCCATGTTAATGAAAGATGACGGTATGCTTGTAGACTCATTGCCCAATATGAAAACAGGTCCTGACACCTTGCAGTACTGTCGCAACATGACATCATAGAATTTACGAAGGGTTCAAAACTCGAATTGACTGCCTGGTACTCATATACTGCGCTCATTTGGTGCCTCAAAGGAACGATGCTCTGTTTCTTTTCTCGAATGACCATTGGTACATGGCACAACATATTCGTTAAGACAGTCTCCGTGATTAGCGCTCTCGGGTATTTAGCTGTCTTCCTCACAGTAGGCACATAAAATACGTCTATTAGGTTTGCATAGGAGGCTAACAGGTGCGGGTAGATTACATTTGGTTGCTTTCCAATGCACAAAAACTGGCAGTATGTGAAGCTCCCGTGGTTCCTAAAAGTACATTACTAAGTCCAGTAAATAGGGTTGTTCCAACTCCTGGAGGTGCATAACATTTTGTCCCTGCAGTACAAATCACGGAAAAGCTCATATTGGATTGTAGGACAATGCACTTTTAGGATGCAGAATCTTGTAGTCACCACTGTTTTTAACATAATGTTGGTTCATTCGCTGCAGTACATTATTCATTTCTAATACGCAACTAGTACCGATGCGCTCATCTTTTGTATTCCTCTACCTCTCCTCTGGAAACTTCAAGTTCCGCTTAAGAAGTAAGTTGGTTTTCAAACAATAACTAGACAATGGATTCTAACCCTGGTAGAAAATTTGTTATCGGCCTTCTGCTTTCCTCGGGCCTTTTTGTTATCTCGGCTTCGATTATCCGCGTCGTCTTAACCATGTCTGGGACACCTTCTGCCTTGACAATCAATAGTTGGGGTGTCCGTGAAACCATCGTTGGTATTATCACTGTTAACATCCCTGTCATAAGGCCTATGTTCAAGAAGTCTTTCTGGACTGGTGTACCATCCACACATAGCACAAGCCTAAGAACAACAACCTTAGCAGGCAAGTCAGCCGATATTACAGGGCCATATGAACTTACGACAAGCATCAATGATGCAACGGCCGATTCAAATAGGATGCACAGCAGCCAGGAATCAATTGTGGGAAAGGGAGGTTTCCCAAATTCCGTGGTAGTTCGCACTACATATGCCATCACCCATGAGAGAGGCGTGGAGGATGATGAGTCGTGGTATGAACGCAACACAGGAAACAAAGCGTCAGTACATGCTGGGCCCGTCGGTGTATGAAAATTCCGATAGAATTATATCAGGTTTGCAAAATTACGGATGTTATGCTTTATTACTTTCTTGTTACATACCTGACTAGGCTTATACCTTCTTATAAAAGCATCTCATTGACTAGTCGACTAGTATTTAATCTATCCTCTTCTATAGAGGGCAACTTCTCTAGCGAGAAGGAAACTGAATAGCGGCACCAAGGCCAAACAGTATGTGTGTAAACAATGAAGGCTCCCATCCAGCCTATGACGGTGACCATAATACCTGGAATACCTCAGTGGGTCCTCGAACCTTGTTGCCACCGCGGTTTGAGTCAACGGAAGCCGTCGCGGTCACCAAACCGTCAAGCTTTCAAGATGAGATCTCCGAAGACCATAAAGCTCAAACCCAGGTCACAAGGATGTTGCCTGTATCAACAGACGTAGACCATTTGTATATTCGACTAGCGGGGATGGAAGGTTTCCGAGTATATTGCCCGAGAGATTTGCCAGAGGATTCCCTGAAGAATCAGGCGGCGCGGAATCTGGGGCCACCACAGACGAGATAAATCTAATAGAAGCGATAGTCTTTCATACGATTGAGTAGACGTGTTTTGGTCCATGAGGCTCAATCATGCAAGATAATCCGTGTTTTGAGTAATATTGGCATGGAGCTATGCCTGAAGACTTAACTTTTTTGTGCGACAAGTTTTTCAACTAAAAGAGTGTTAGTCGAAATTTGCCTGACGCATTGTTGTAAGCTGGTCGACTGCGCAGCTCCCCCAGACATAAAACAACGAAAAGCCAAGATGAACACGAGCACAACCGAATAAATCAATGTAAGAAATAACTGGATAAAAGTGATTCGAGCCAAAGTAAGCTGGAACTGGGCTTGTGGCTGACGCAATAACAGGAGCGGCCTTCCGAACGGAGTCCGCCGCCGAGGATTGTTTTCCAGACACACTTCTGGTTCGCTTCCGAATGACCAGCATGGACACAGGGGAACATGCATAAATCACTTCGTATCACGCCCTTACAGCAAGCCAATTAAAAGTCTACTACTTAAAATATTGTATGATCCGTCGCCGATGGCCGAAACAAGCGCCGAATAGGGATTTACAGGTGAGAGAATGGTCAACAGGGCCTGAAAAAAATACAATGCAAAAAAGAGATGAGGTGGGGGAAAGTGGGATATAGTTCGAAGATGGCACCCGAAACTTCGTCCAAAACAACATCACACACGTGTTGCTACTCTAGGACGTCCGCACAGTAGATGTACGCCAAGTTGGATGTCACATTCACCAGAGCATATGCAACAGAATTCTTTTCCGGCGTCTGTGACAGCGTATTACTGACCCAGCCAAGAATAACAGAACCGGCCGAGTAAGCACCAGTCGCGTAAAGAATCGTCGCCGTATATCGAGCAGCCGAGTTGACCGTTGCGCACGAAATCACGAATCCGACAACCGCCAGCGACAATCCAGCTGTGATGTGCCAAGTTCTTTCATTGAATCGGCGGCTCGAAGACCAAGCAAATGGGATTCCCAAGATGCCCGAGACAAAGTATGGTGGGGCAGTAAGGAGGAGCGCCGTGGTGCTTTTGAACCCCATTGACTTGACAATTGTGGGAAAGAAGTTGTTGAAAGAGCTCGCGTTGGGACAAATTAGAATAAATTGCAATCCGTCATTTGTCCTCTGATCATGCCTAATGTCGGTCGAGGTAGTTGAGAAAATACATCGCCCATAATATCGGCTACTGAATTAGCCATCTACAGAAGTGCATGAAGAAGAGGTTGATGCTTACCATGATCATCCTGTCCAACTTCTGGACCAGTGCAATTTCGGCAGGGTCTATTTTCTCAGCGGCGCCCAAATAATCAACATTTTCGGTAACTGTAGTATTCTCATTGATTTTTAACTCTTGGGTATTTTCCAGCTCGAGAGGCTGAAAGTCCTTGGAATCTCTCAAAGACTGAGACTTTTTAGGCAAATTATCCATCGCCATTGTTGACTTGAAGTACGGGGTTTGTGCTGGTCAAGAGAAAATAACTGTCTCTGTACTGCCTGTCACTGCCCTGGGACAGGCAACGGTTTTTACACACATGCTGTTGATCAGGGCCGAAATCCATTATCTTAAATTAACCATAAAATTCCCCGCGGGATGATTCTAGATTCCCCAAATTCGATGCGGAGAAGCCTGCAGTTGCAGATTTTGTCAGTTGATCTTGCGACTTTGTACAGCACTGCAGCTGTGCTAACCCGTTAACATTAGATCAAATATTATTCTGCAATGACATCATTATATATAGCATCAAACAAGAATCATGGACTGCTGGTATGACTGATCCCCGGAATCGTTTAACAGTATTGTTTTTGAAATGTAGGATACGGAGCAGTTGCCGCTTTGACAGACGCTTCACAACAGCAGGGTGAAACCAGATGCTGGTGAAACAAGTCTTGCTCTAGATAAACAGACAAATGAAAAGTTACAAATCCAAAAATAGCGTCCCAAACCTATCCAGCGTTCTTATTATTCTATTACTAATATATATTACCATTATCTATCGTAATTTTACTCATTACTCGGCTGTCTCCATTATTCAATCATTATAAACCCAACATCCCGGCTATATCCATCTTGCTAACATCAAACTTCCCTGCCGTCACACTCTGCATGGGAGAGCTGACATAAAACACAAAGACAAGAATCAGGGCTGTAATGATTACAAACATTCCCATGACTATGTTTTGGTCGTTGGCAAATGGAGATCCGACGTCATTTGAACTTTTTTCGCTCCACAAATCAGAAAACCAGTCTCTCAGGATGCGCCATTGTCCAGTGATTTGGTGATGGCCAATCGAATGGACGATCAGTCCACTGAGAGTAATAATATAACCAAGACCTTGTAGCATGGTAATTGGCGTTCCCCAAATGAAGATAGAGGAGAGGACCAATAGAATGCTCTTTGCAATACCACCAAGAGATGAGACTGATCCAGAGGCTTTGGTCATCTAAAATTACGGTTACTAAGAGCAAGTTTGCAGGTGTTTCGTAGGTGTATACATACCATGAAGGAGCCTGCGACACTAAACAGGAACATCATGAACGCATTAAGAAGAAGGATGCCATACCCAACCTTCTCAACATCAGTCCACTGGAAAATAGAGCCCTCATAAATGATAGCAAAAAAGAGACTAATAATAGTCCCAATCGGGGCGAAGTAGTAGAGACCAACGAGGGGATCCATCCGTATCCCCTCGCCTTCAACCATCACCCGCACCATGACAAGTCGCGCACCCTCACAAACCATACCGGCAAACTGAACAGAAATTCCAATCCATGAATATGAAAGTTCTTCAAGTCCAACAAGGATGGCGCCACTCAAAATAACCAAGATATTCCCAAAAGTTGTTAAGTCAGGCTTTAATATTGCTGAAGCCCACGAGATGAGCACGGTTATTGGAACCGTGATATCAAGCATTTGAATAAAGGCAACGGAATGGTAAAGATATACAATGTTGGAGAGAATAAGCGATCCAGAGAAGAGAAAACTTGAAGGGATAATAGTCCGGAAGAAAACTCGGTATGTAAGGGGAACATTGACTCGCGAATCGAGAAGCGAAGTTGTATGGGCCAGAATTTGCGTGGCAACGGTAGCAAATACGAGGTGCCATGTCGTTAGGATTATAGCTACACATCCGTTATTGTAAGTCTTTTCTTCGGGAGTTCTCAAATAGAGAAGTAAGAACACGTACGAAATCCTAAGATTCATGTCAGCATCAAAGCCAGAAATCGCTTCATTTTCAACTTACGAAATCCAGCGGTATCAATTATCCATTTGTTGAAGATGACAGTGCCAATTGATAGGTACATCCAATTACTATAGGGCAACGAGGTTAACACCTGGAAGCCGTTGTATTTGTTCAAAAAGTCCACCACTCACGCGATATCTAGAGATGCATATGCTTTTGCTCGCGCCGGAGATATCAAGGGCTGGGTCTCGGAGGAGATTCCCACCGAATATGTGCCTGGGGCATTGCCCTTCTCTAACCTGTCCACGCTCATGGCGGCAATTGCTGATTAATTATGTTCTTGGTGCAGGATTAAGATTGGTATCGTTGCAATCGTAGGAAATAGTACGGAAGAAAAGGATCGTCAAAAATGAATATTAACAAAAAGAAATTAATGAGAGTGTCACTCGTGCAAGCGAGATAGAAAACTGGTAGATGTTTGGGAACTGAGCGTAAGCAGCAACGCAGAAGCGGTAGTGTAAAACGAGGACACCATCAGATTACACTCTCCCGTATATGAATAATTATGGACAGTCCTCCTTGAGCTCCAATGCGGGGTCTGAGCTTAGATGGCCCTATAATACGGCAGCGGGTGCGTTGCTCGGACACGTTAGAGTTTAGAATCCGCAAATTTTTGGAGTCCGAACGTCTGCGTTCCTCGTACACCTGGGACTTTGGCGCGGAGGGCAGATGCGCTAACCAAGTTACGGTGGAATTAGTCGGCTCTGTGGAGGGGATAGGGCTGTCAAGTTCGATGACTTGGGTGCGACATGAACGTAAATCAGCGGCTCCTCGTACAAAAGTCTGGCCCGTTTGTCCAAATGCCCATGATCTCTTGTGGGCTTGTTACTGGGGGTGTAGAGGACAAAGCACAATGGTAAATACGACAGGCCCAATAGCCAGCATGATCCAGTTGTCCATACTTCATGCCTTGTATGCACGGGGCTGGTTGCGGCCTGTTCTTCTACCCTCATTTTGGTCAATTCTAATAGCAGGACGTAAAAAGACGCGATCGTGACGCAGAAAACCTTGCGGCTTCTAGAAGCAATGCTTCTCATTTTTCCCACGTGTCAAAGAACAATAACAACCAGGGTATATGTACTTACAGGGCCATTCGGTATGCCCACGTATGTGTGCACCGACTGGCTCCACCGCAAGATGCTTTGAGATGAGATCGGACGATTGAATACGAATAAAGTTTGAGCCCACGCCCTAGTCCCCTTTTACGGAAGACCATAGCTCAAGTTGCGTTAAAACTAAAGCGGGCCAGAATTTTCATAGTATGCGCACCCCTAGTGTATATAATTTAAAGTAAGACATTATAATATGTATTTATTAGAATTATACTTTTTATTAAGGTATTATTATTATTTATAGTAAGGTATTAATTTTTTACTTTTTTAAATTAAAAGATTAATAAGATCTTTATATAAGCTTATATTTACCCCTTTTTTTACTTACTAATTTATATAATATTATATTAATCTTAATTTTATTATATAATAGACTTTTATATATTTATATAAGTTACTTATATAATTCTTTGTTTAGTATATTCTACTAAAAATTTATATTCTTATTATAACTAATTATTTAATATAATTAGATATAATCCTATAAAGACTATTAATCTTATAGCTAATTCCCCTTCTTATTAATCTAATAACTAATATATAATAAATTATAATCTTCCTAAATAATCCTTTATAATAACTATTCTAATTATAGATATATAATTAATATTAATAGAATATAAGTAAATAGTAAGAATTATAAGATAAAATAAATATAATAATTAAGTAAAAGAGCCTTAGATAATTAAATTATAGATTATATTTTAAACTATAGCTAGATATATAAATATATTAAGTAAAAATATTATATATAAGATATTTCTTTTTAATCTAAAAATAACTAATAAGATTATAGGAAATATTTATATTGTATTTAATAATATATTTTTATTATATTTTAAAATAATCTAATATTTTATTAAGACTTATAATCTAAAGCTTAAGGATAAAGATTAGATTATTATATATTTTATATAAACTAATAGAGCTATATAAGGCCCTATATATCTCTATAATAAGGTATATAATATAATTATAATTACTAAGTTATTTTAATATATAAATATCTTTATTCTTAAGGAAAAGAATAAAATCCTTTTAAATCTTTAGAAGTTCTATAAAAGAGAATAGCCTAATATAGATTTACTATAGAAACCTTTGCCTAAAAAGAGATCTAGATAAGACCTCTAAGCTAATAATAATTCTACTCTAAGTAGCTTAATATTAATTAAACAGAAGGCTACTAGAAAAATCAAATTAGAAATTAATATTACTTTAATACTAAATAATAATAATAATATTAACTAAAAAGTACCTATAAAATTATTACCTAGTAATAAGACTATAAAGGAAAAAAAGCTAATAAGAATAATTATAATTTTAATTAAATTTATTAATCCTTTTAATAATTTAGATCTATTTAAGGAAGATCTTAATTTATTGCCTATAAAGATATTTAATATATATATAAAGTTAAAGAGCAAAGATATAATACTATAAAATATTAATTTATTACCTATAAAAAGGCTTAATATATATATAAGATTAATAATAAATAATAATATATAATATTAGTTTATATATAATATATTTATTTACTTAGATATTATCCTAATCTCTACTATTCTCCTCTTTAAATTAATTTAACTTTATAAGATTAATATTATACTCTTTTAAATATATATATATATAATCTAATCTATTTATTAGTATTTATAGTAAATTAATCTTTAGTTTTCTATTAAAAGTAATATATACTATTGGTCCATTAGCATAGTTAAAGGAATAATACCCTACAAGGCGGTTACGTGGCTCTCCACGTAACCCCTAGCTAAAGTAGATATACTATAACCCTGCCTAAGTGGGGTTAGAAGAGAAGATTAGATATTAATAAAACTATTACTAAAGAACCCCCTAGTAGCTGCTAAAGACCCTTATTATAACCTTAATTAGTTTATATTATAAATCCCTGGGATTTACCTATACTAATTAGTCTTAGAAAGCATATAAATATAATCCTATAAATTAGTAAGATATTAAACAAAAAAATATACTATTAAGTACTTAGTTTATTAGCAATAAAATCTTATATATTAATTTAGATTAATATTATATTCCTATTTAATTATAATTACTATAATTACCTAAGAAAATATAAAATTATTCTTTATATTTATTATATAGAAGATTCTCTTTATTTTGCTTATAGTAAATCTATATATTGCCTTAGTAAGTAAAAAGAGTATAATAAACTAAAGAAATTTAATTTTATATTCCCTTGATTATACTTTCCCTAATATAATTATATTAAGCCTATAAGAAGATAATATTAATATTAAAAGATTAGAGATAGACCTAGATATTATTATCCTTTAATTGCCTAATAAATATAAAATATATTAAAATAAAGCAAGAGAATTTCTTAAATAGCTTCTAATCCTAATAAAGCTTGTTTTATAGGTAAACCTATAAGTATAGGGACTTTATTACTTAGTATATAATTATAAGACCTATAATAAAGAGGAAGTAAATATTAAAATTATATATTTTATAGTATTTAATAGGTAAGAAGACCTAAAAGGACTTTAATTTTTTAATATATTTTAATTAGATTTTAGTAAAAGAGAAGTAGAATATTAGAAGAAGCTAAGAATAGTAAGGATACTTTGTAATTTCCTTAGAAATTGCGGTATTAAAATTACTAAAGAAAGAAAACCTATTTCTAAAGTCTTTAAAAAGGTTACTAATTAAGAGAAATTCTATTATTAGATAGAAGAAGAAGTTGAAGCTTTTAAAGAGATTAGTAAAGAATTCTAATTTTACTATTAAAATCCTTATTTTATTTATAAGATTACTAGAAAGGTATAGAAATTGTAAATAATATTATTATAAGATACTATATTATTATAATTAGTTATAATTTTGCTAATATTATCTTTCTAATTAGTATAGATTAGGGTAATCCTAACTTAAAATATATAAGTATTACCTATAAATATTTTTTATAATTAAAGTTTAGTATATCTTTAGAATACCTTATATTACCTATAATATTTATTTTAATTCTAAATATTATAATTAGTAGTAGTAATATTCTTTTATTAATAAATTCCCTTATTCTAAGATTATACTTAAGAAGTCTTAATAAGTAAGAAGTTAGATAATAAAGACTTTACTTAGCTTAAGAAGAATTACCTTAATAATTTAAAGTATAATAATAAGAAATATAAGAATTTTAATTTAAAACTTAAATACTTTTATAATTAATACTTAATTATAAATATTAATATATTCTTATATATATAGGTATTTTAGATTATACTTAAAGGGAAGGCAAAGGAATATTACTTTAATATAATAATTATTAATAATAAATCTATACCCTTTAATTAAATACTTATAGAAATAAGGAAGGAATTTAAAAATAAGTAAATTTTTAATAAATATTATTAAGAATAGTAAACCCTATATATTTATACTTAGATAGAGTAAAACTTAAGTATAGAATAATAAGAAGCCCTTTATAAGTTTTTTAATTAATTTAAAGTACTTTAGTAGGTATTATAAAGTATCCTAAAGGATAATAAGATAGCTTAAGTATAATTACTTGGTATATATAGTGGTATTAAAGAATTATAGAGTATAGTATTAAATTCTCTCTTAATATATAAGGAAGTATGCTTGTAGATTTAATGTGCTTTTACTGTTATAAGTATATTAATATAATATATTAAGTCTATATTAATTATATTAGAAGAATAGTTTATAATAAAATAAGTATATAAAGGCTATAAGAATAATTAATAAGGACCTTTATAGCTAAGATACTAAAGTAAATATTGCAAAGGTAATTTTACCTTAAAGTAATTATATTGGAAGAATAATAAATATTATATATACCTTAAAGAAGGATATTTCTTAATAAGATATATAGTAAAAGAAAGAAGAGAGGTATATAAAAAATATAAGAAGATTAGAGAGGATTTTTATCTTAGTAAAGCTATTTATAATTTATATTTAGCTAAACTTAATAAGTTTAATAATAATATAGAAATTAGAAAAGGAAGAGAAAGTAATAATAATAAAGATTAATTTAAAGTAATTTTTATAGAGATATATACTTATTTTATAAGTATTATTAATATTATTAATTTACTTTTTATTTTAATTATACTTATAGATTAAATAATTATTTATTATTTTATATAAAAAGACTTTTTTTATAATCTTTAAAAGGAATTATAAGAAAAGATAATAAAGTTTATACTTAATAATTACTATAGCTTAAATAAGTTCTATGGTATTATACCTAATACTAGAGCTATAAAGGTATTTATTAGTAGCTAAGAATAATAGCTTATATTATAATAAATAATAATTATATTAGCTAAATTAGATATATTTAGAGTAGGAGAAGTAATTGTTAGATTTAGAGGGGGAATACTATAGCTATCCCTTGGTATAGTAAATATTATTATACTATTTGGAATTATCTTATTTTATATTATTTCTATAAATATATTATTCTTTCTATACTTATATAATATAGATATACTAAATATTTATTTTTATAACCTTTATAATTATCTTAAATAAGGTAATGTTTAAGTGTTTATTATATGGAAATAGGGATACCTATGGTGGTTATTAAATAATAAGAAAGCCTTAGTATAATATAATCTTATTAATATTAAACTTTAGTGGCTATATTGCTAATTTGGTTACTTTTTTATTAATAGGCTATATAAACTACTAATAAGAGCTAGCTACTCTATAGAGAGATAAGTAATTAAGAAGTTAATTGAGATTTACTAAAAATATTAGTTAAATGCTAGAATATTCTAAAGGTTTAAGTTTATAATTTAAGATGATTTTAAATTTAATTATTATATTATTATAGATATTATATATCTTGAGAGCAAACCTATATTATATATTATTAATAAAGTAATTATATTTAATATTGCCTATTTTTTACCTAATATATTTATACTAACTATCTAAAAGGTAATAAAGATATACTAGATTAATACCTATATAAGACTATTTAATTAGGTAATTACTAACCTAGGAAAAAGCTTTATTAGTAAAGAATTCTACTAAGAAATAAGAATAAAAGGTATAATTATATTAATTATACCTATTAAAGTATATAACTTAGTTAGTAAAGTTAAATAATATTATATACTAATCTAGTATATATATATAATTATCTAATAAAAGGATCTAGCTATAAAAGCAAAAGAAGCTCTTTAGGTAATAGTAAAAGCTATTAATAATATTACTAGCTTAAATAGCCTTATGCTTATACTTTTAGTATTTAGATTATATCTACAAATAATAAAGGACTCTAAATCCTTACTAAGTATAATAAAATATACTAAAGTAATCCAAAAAGTAATAATAAAGATATATAAGATCTATACTTAAAGGTAAATTACTAATACTCTTATTATATATAATAGCCTTAATACTTTTACTATCTTAAATCTTTTAATATTATTATAGATTTATATATATTAAGAGAAAGTAGGATAGATAAGACTATATATACTTATTATAATTAAAGGAGAAATTTATATTATTAATAGTACCTATAGACCCTTTAAATTTTAATTAATAGCTATTAAACTATTCCTTAAAGACCCTAATAATAAAGAAGCTCCTTAAAAAGTACTAATTAAGTAATCCGAGGAAAGTAAGTAGGAAGATAATAAGGACCTTGCCTATAAATCTTAATCTTTAGTACTAATAGAGAAAAGAAGAAAAGGATAATCTTAAAAGAATATTACTAATATTATCCTAATATAGCTAATCCTAAAAAGAGGTAGAGAATAATTATAAAAGAATCCTATTATAATTAATATAAATCTAATTAACTAATTTAAAGATAAGACTAAATATATTAAGGTATTTATATTAGTAAAAGAGAAGTTTAACCTTAAACTTATACTTAAACTCTATAAAAAGAAAATTATTATAATATTTAGATTATTATTTAAGGTATTAACTATAAAGGAGATTAAAGGATTAATTTAATATAGTATATTTAAATTTATCCTATTTAATAAGGATATATATCAAGGTATAAAAGTAATTTATATCCCCCTAAGAAAAGGGACAGCTTAACAAGATAATAATACCAAGGAGTACATTAAACCTTTAGACTTTTAAATCCTATGGTATAATTACCCTTATGCCTATAATTACCTTAGAAGCCTAAAGGCAATACAAAATAAAAACTATAAAGCTTTCTCCAATAGAAATAAAATATAATAAAAAGATGGCTTTCCCGATAGCTAGAATTAGTATATTTTAATATACCTATAAATATACCTATAAATATATCCGCAAATAATATTAGTTAAAATATTATTCTAATACTACCTTATCTATAAAGGCAATACCCCTCCTAAATCTAATTCTATATATAGATATATATATTAAGAGATCTAGGCTATTAGTATCTAGCCTAAGAGGTCTAATAATAAATTTATTAATAAAATAAAAGATAAACTATACCTAAGTAATAATTTAGCTACTAGGACTAAAATTAAGCTTATTCTATAGGAGCTTAAGCTACTCTAAAGAAAGGATTTTAATTATAATAATATTAATTTTATTAAATAATAATAAAGGCTAATAAAGCTAATATTAAAGTATCTTAATATATAATTTAGAATTAGCCTAAGTTCTTATAAAGAGAGGTTCTTAGAGGATCTAGAAATATATATAATTTGGCTTAATAATATAAAATAATATATAATAAAATAGAGATTCTAGAATCTACAAATTACTATAGGATCATAATACAACAAAAATACAATGAGTTAATAAGGATATATATAATAGGATTAGAATCTTTAAATTATATATTATAAATAAGGTAAAAGGTAAGAATATTAAATTATTATATAAGAAGTTATACCTAGTTATTTAAGGCTATGCTAATAAGGGCAAGGAGGCAATCTTTATATAATTACTTATAATTTAGAGATATAGTTAGAGATTGATTTTAGTATTAATATTATCCCTGATTAAGGAAGGTATTATACTTTAGCTCTAAGATATTATATAGGCTTATATATAGTTAAAGATAAAACTAAATTATATAATCTTTATATATTTCCTAATAAGTATTTAATATAGATATCCAAAGAATATAATTATAAAGGTAGTTATATTATTTTATGGGATATTAGAGGTAGGAAATTATTAGTAGGCAATATATAATAAGTATTATTTAAAGAAGCTTTAGATAATTATATTTACCTTTAATTTATATTTATTAATATTATTGCAAGAGAACCCTAGCTTTATAATTATTAGAATATAAATAGATAATATAATTAGTATATTAGACTAAGTATTCCTAAAGCTAGAGAAGGAGAAGCTTATAGAAGCTACTTTTAAAGCTAAACCCTAAGAAATACTAATAATTAAGGAACTACTTATATTTAATAGTGTAATTATTACTTTATCAAAGAATAATAGTATTATAATATAGTAAAAAGGATAGGGCAAGAAGATTATACTAATTAAAACCAAGGACCCAAAGGCTGCCAAGTAGTAATATATAGAATAATAAGTATAAGGAGTATATATTGCCTTAATTTGCTAACTAGAGGCATGCTATGACCTTTCTATTATAGTATAATTCTAAGAGCCTAATAATATAAAAATTAAGGTTTTAAATAAGGGCCTTAAGTAGTAATAAGAAAACCTTAACTATAGACTTATATTTATTCTATTTAACCTTTTAATAGTAAAGCTATCTATATTTATTAATAGTATATTTGCAAATAATACTAATTTTTCTTTATAATTTAGATTTATTATAATCCTTGCTAATAAATAACTAGATAATAGAATATTTAGGATGGATAGAAATATTATTTATTATAGCTTAATTAAGTATAGAAGAATAACCTAAAGTATATTAGTATTAGAGATTTATAGTATAATTATAAGTATAGATATTACTTATGTAATTTTTATAACCCTTAATTAGATTACTAACTAACTAGAAATACCTTATATCTTTATAATTATATATATAGATTCTTATTTACTTTATAAGTGCCTTATAAAGCTAGGGATAATAAAGGAAAAGTGCTTAATAATTAATATAATAGCTCTATAATAATTATATAAATAATAAAAATTATATAAAGTTAGATAGATTAATAGAAAGGATAATTTAATTAATATATTTATAAAAGAGAGCCCTAATTAAGCACTAGAGTAGTTTATTAATAATAATAGTATAATAATTTAAATAGAAGATTAGATTATATAAAAATAAATAATAAGCCTATGCTTAATATAAAAGATTAAAGGAGGAATAGGAGGAAGGAGAAAAGGGATAATATTATAATTTAATTATTAAAACTAATAGGAAGGGTATATATTATTCCTATAAAAAGAGAAAGAGTCTAGTATTAGTCTATTGGTATAGTTAAAGGAATAATGCTCTATAAGGCGGTTATATGGCTCTCTATATGATCCTTAGCTAAAGTAGATATACTATAATCTTACCTAAGCAGGGTTAGAAGAGAAGATTAGATATTAATAAAACTATTACCAAAGAACCCTTTAGTAGCTGCTAAAGACCCTTATTATAACCTTAGCTGGTTTATATTATGAACCCCCGGGATTTACCTATATATACCTTTAAATACTCTTATAGATAAAAGTATATTAAAAGATATAAATAATTAACTATATTATCTAGAATATTTTCTTAACCTTAAATAAGATTATTATAAATAGTTATTATACTATTTGGTAAATAAGTATTAAGATTAATATAATCTTCTTTAAAGATATTTAATAATATATTAAGATATTTTTAAGAAATAATATCTATATAATTTTATATACTTAATAAATTAAATTGAAAATAAAGAACCTAAGGCTGCCTAAATACTATATATAATCTATTGCACTATTTTCTTATTTTATATAAATTCTATATTAATATAAAATTAAAGAGCTCTATATAAATATAGAGTATTAAGGTATAAAAGTGATTTATATCCCCCTGAGGAGAGGGATAGCTTAATAAGATAGTAATACCAAGGAGCATATTAAACCTTTAGACTTTTAAATCCTATAGTATAATTGCCCTTATGCCTATAATCACCTTAGAAGCCTAAAGGCAATGCAAAATAATAACTATAAAGCTTTCTCCGATAGAAATAAAATACAATAAAAAGATAGCCAATAGCTAGAATTAGTATATTTTAATATACCTATAAATATACTTATAAATATACCTATAAATAATATTAATTAAAATATTATTCTAATACTACCTTATCTATAAAGGCAATATCCCTCCTAAATCTAACTCTATATATAGATATATACATTAAGAGATCTAGGCCATTAGTATCTAGCCCAAGAGGTCTAATAATAAATTTATTAATAAAATAAAAAATAAACTATACCTAAGTAATAATCTAATTACTAGGACTAAAATTAAGCTTATTCTATAGGAGCTTAAGTTACTCTAAAGAAAGAATCTTAATTATAATAATATTAATTTTATTAAATAATAATAAAGGCTAATAAAGCTAATATTAAAGTATCTTAATATATAATTTAGAATTAGCCTAAGTTCTTATAAAAAGAGGTTCTTAGAGGATCTAGAAATATATATAATTTGGCTTAATAATATAAAATAATATATAATAAAATAGAGATTCTGAAAACAAAGGAACCGAAGAAGGAAGGGAGGTGGGAATCTAGGCTAGTACCCTACTAGAATCCACAAATTACTATGGGATTATAATACAATAAAAATACAATGAGATAAATATAGAGTATATATAAATAAAGTATTATAATTTAATTAGTAAGAGAATTAGCCAAAAAATAGCTATTAGCTATAAAATATAAAAAGTATTTCTTTATAGTATTAGTATATTAGACTTAGTAGTAAATATAGGATAATACTTACTTACTAAGTATTTAACTTACCCTAGGAAAGTTAAGACTACTAACTTTTAATCTTCTTATTATATATACTTTTTCTATATATCCAATAATCTTTAAATTAAACTTCTTATTATATATTATCTTATATAATTATATAAGATTATAATAGGAAGAAATATACCCTAGTTATAAGAATGGTCTCTTTTTCTCTATTAGAGTAGATAAGGTATAGTATCTTCCCTTGTTTTTCCAAAATATTAAGATATTATATAAGTATATTACAGGATATACTAGATAAAATACCTACGTAATATTATATTATATACTATAAATAGGCATCTATTGCTATATAAACTTTAAAGCCCTAGGCTTTTAATTAATAGACCAAATAAAGTTAGGGCTAGGAGTTATCCACTTAGTTTAATAGTATCTTATAGTATTCTATTATTTAGTAATACTATTAGGATAAAATTCTCAAAAGTATTTATATAGGGTTATATAACTTAGAATATATTATTATTACCTAATATAGGTATATAAATATATTTGCCTATAGTTTAATAGTATATTATTTTATGCTAGCTCTATTATAAAGAAATATTATAATTTTTATAAATTTACTTTAATTTGCTCTTTAATTTAGCAATAAAATAAATTAAGTTCTTTATAAATATAAGCTAACCTATATATAGTAATAATAAAGCCTTCTAATTATAATTAGAGTAATAAAAAATGCTTATTTAAAATAGTATTATAAAATAACTTTTAAATATAATATTATAATTTATATAAGTCTTATATATTTAAGTATAACTTAATACCTTATGCCTTAAGATTTTATTATAATATTAAATAACTTATTTATATACTTTATTTTTTTTTTTTTTTTTTTTTTTTTTTTTAAAAAAAAATTTTTTTTTTTTTATTTTTTTTTTTTCTTTTTCCCCTTTGGGCGGGCTGCTTTTTGGGCTCCCCCAGTTGTTTGGGCTTACCCAGACAGACAGAAGAACCCCCAGCCCTTTCCTTCCCCTCCCCCCCCCCCCCCCCATCCCCCTCTTCCCCTACAGTACTTACCCTATCGTACCCTTCCTCCCTATCTCTCTACCGTCAGCCCCCCCTCCTCCGCTCCTCAGGGCTTGATCGGAGGCTTGGTCAAGTGGTTAGAGACCTGCATTGCGTGTAGTTGCCGATGACGTGGAAGTGACACGATCATGATGGCCAGCGGCTTTCGCTGCGGCTATGCGCTGCGCTGCGGGAGCTTGAAAAGCGTGCGTTTGTCCACGCGTGTCAACGCTCTCTCGGGCGGCTATCCCAGCGTTACGACAGGGTGTGCACAAATGTGAGACGCGGAGACGCCAATGGCGGGGGTGGGCTGCAGAGATGCAGATATGCAGAATGCGGAGGGGAACAGCTAAGGGAACAAAGAAGGAAAAAGAAAAAAAAAGGGAAGGAAGGGAGAGAGAGGGCACGTAGGCAGAATGTAGCAAGACCAGAGAGTAAAGACCGTAATTCATAAATTTCTATACTCAAGCCGCTCCAATGAGCAGTGTCTGTGTATCCAACCCACTGTATATCCTATAACTCAGAAACTAGGAACAGGGCAATAATTATACTGGTATAACAAGGAAAAAATAAAAGGCAAACAATAGAAGAGCAGAAGAGCACATGGCCAAATCAAACATCGGCGATGGTATCATGGAAAACCAAATCCTTCCCAACGCCTCCTATTAACGGCCATATCCAACCAAACCCAAATCAATCATGTAATTAGAAAAAAACGCATCAAGATCAAATAGCAATCCAACTGTTTCCTGCTATCTGGGGCATACATGTCCGTGCCTGGTCAAATTGCCCCTAAGCGGAGTCCTCCATGTGCAAGTCTCCCTCAGAGTCACTCACACGGCGATTCAGTTTCTTCAACTCGGTCTTGGAGTTTTTCAGCGGCTGGCAACACTGCCATCCGTCTTGAGCCCATGAAATCACATCGACACCTTGGCTAGAAGCCCAGTTGGTCAGGCTATTATCCCGAGGCCCCCCAAACTCAACTGCAGGCTCGGAGCCGTTGGCCGCAGCGTCGAGGTGGCGTGCAACATGCTCCATTCGTTCGTCCCATGCCTTTGTGCCGCGAAATTCCTGAGAACATCCTTTGGCAGGGCATTTCATATACTGCGGCATATCGCATCGTTGCATGAATGCCTCGTCTTGCATATGCTTGACATATGCATCCTCATGTGCATCCTCATTCTTGTTTTTCTTTCCAGTCCCCGTAGAATCTTCACCCATGTGCATGCGACGGAGGTGTTGGGTGAACAGATCCTTGCGTCTGAATGGCCGACCACAGGCCTTGAGCACGGGGGTTTCGTCGTCGATTAGATTCCCGCAGTCGCCGCTTGTGCAAAGCCAGAAGGTGAGGTTCAAGTGTTGGGACGAGACATGGCGCTTCCATTCATTCTTGCTAGCAAAGGCATCGAGACACCCGGCAAAGTTGAAGACACAGACAAAGGGGCGTTTGTGCTGAGCCTTGATGTGCTTCTCGAGGCTCGCGCCATCTTTGAACCCCGCCTCAGAGCACTCGGAACAGAAAAGCGAATTGGATGTGGTCGAGGGCAGCCTTCTACTTGAATAGGAACCACCACGAGCCTTGCTCACTTTGGATCTACTATCCACGGGATAGTTTGGCAAAGTCTTCGGGCCAGCACGGCCACCGCGACCACCGCGACCACCACGGCCGCGACGGGTACTGCGGTTCTGGGCTCCCCTAATGGCTACCTTTGTGGCTTCATTCTCTATTTTGACAACAATAGTCGTCTCCGAGGAACCGGGAGATGGAGAAGTGCGGACGTGAATCTCATCCCGCGGACTAGAGACAGAGACAGACGGGAAAGACGACAGGGAGGCGGTAGCTGCCTCACACCGTAGGGAAGGACTGCTGACCAAGAGATCGAGGGTCGGATCGAGTGCGGCATCCTTGGACCCGGCCGGCTCCTCCGACCTGGAGACCAATTTGGAGTGGATATCGCAAGGGTTAACATATACGTTGGGTGGCAAGTAGGGGGAGATTCCCGTCAAAGCCAAAGTATCATCCCAAGTGTCGGGGAGAAAGCCAGGAGGGGTGGGTGGCCCCTGGGCACTCTCGTAGATTTCGTTATCGGTTTGGGGGCTCAAGGCGCTGCTGGTGTTTGAAGACTGGTGCTGGGAGAAAGGGGAGCCGCCCCGCCCCCTGGAGGAGGACATGACCAACGATGGAGTCGACCCATAGTAGATGCCTTGAAAGGAGAGGATATATTGGGATTGAGGCAGAAGCGTGTTGAAGACTGGCTGGTGCGAATCCCGAAGAAATCGCTGCATGGATTCACCATCGGAATGGAGATCGGGATCAATGAGATCGTTTCGTATATGGTTTGCAGATTGGTTGTGGAAAGCGCCATAGTAGTTGAAGGGGTTCCCGTTGGGGAAGTAGTTGAAGTTGTCTCCCATGTTGTCAGGATGGTGTAGACGGAGGGGCAAGTGACGAAGACGTAGGCTTATGGCAGAATCAACACCCAAATTCAGGGTTTGAAGGTGTCAAAGACGTTGAAAATGCAATGGTAGACTGTGGAAAGTGGTATGGGTGGGAGTTTGGACGGGAGTCAAGTAGTCGCGCAGGTGGGAGGAAGGCGCAATGTAGCAAAAGACAAGACAGAGACAAGGGGGCTATAGAGAAACAATCAGGTGTTGTGTGTATGTGTGTGCGTGAGTGTGTTTGTGTAAAGGTTGTGAGGTAGAGACTGAGGAATGGAGAGGCTTGGAAGAGAAAGACGTAGTTGAGGAGGTTGTTGATTGCCATGAAAAGTGGACAAGGGACGACTCTTTAATGTCAACTCCATCGCAGCATGGGGTGGTGTAAGTGGCCTGGCCTGCACGCCCAGCTACACTACTGGGCTGGGAGACGCTGACACCCCTACAGGTTGGAGGGAATCGCGGAATACCTGTCGCGAAAGGGCCTGGGAAAGGCAAGGGACCCACGCAGAGCCTCACGGGCTGGGGGTCTGCCCATTAAGCTGGGGCGACAGGGGGGCGTGAGCAGTCGAAAAACTTGTGGCGGAGCTGCTCCCAAGTAGCCAGCAAGTAGCTCCCCAAACAGACTGCAGGGGCATGGTCGCTTTGGTGAAAAGCAACGACGCATCGGGAGGCGCCCCATGTCCAAGCCCCCAAGTCTCTAAGCCCGTGTCCGTGGAAAACCACAGCATGGCTAGCATTGCCAGCATTGCCAGCAGCCAGGGCAGACAGATCCAGACAGGTGGTGGTATTTTGATCCATGTACGTCCGTACTTTCGTGACCCGCACTGGGTCCTGTTGTCTTGAGCTGTGACTTACTTGGCCCTGGTTAAATTCGGCCAGAGGGCGGGACGTATGCAGCCATCTCCGTCGTTAACTCGGCTAGAGCCCTGGCGATGCCATCAAGCCCTGGAAGCTCGACGTCGTTTCCCAGGTTCGGGATACCGTCAACTCAGGTCTCAGACGAGAGCGACTTGACTAATTGGAGCAAATATTCTTCTCCCTCCCTACCTCCTTTTAATCCCCTCCTTTTCCCCGTACAGATTGTACCCGACACCATGTCCATAGGGCGCGATGACTCAAAAAGAAGAAAGAAAAAGACCCTAGTCTCGGCAGTCACTGTTCAAGTCAGAGAGGAGCAAAGAATGCCATATTAACACTGTTCAGAGCCGCAAAGGTCGACGCCACCGCACACACTGAAATGGGGCGGGTCCATGTCGAGACGAAGAGCATCGACCATCACTGGCTCTTGGCGGAGAGAGTGGAGGGATAAGATGAGAGCTGGAGCACCAAGGTCTTTGCATCTTGCATGGATGCCACAGGCATCTGGAGTACCTACGCGCCCAGGATAGCTGCCATAAGAAAGGCAAAAGGAAAATGGCAATGGGCAAAAGGCAAAAGGGGTGTGCGGGGCGATACAATGAAACCTGATACCGTGAAGCCAACACAAGGTAGGTACAAGACGGAGCCATTGAGGACGGAGTTCAAACTAAACAAGTTAGGCAACCGAAGAGAAAGAAAAAAAGAGACAGGCAGGGTACAGAGGGATGCAGCGAGTGAATAATGGTCCGTCGACTACTCGACGGAGTTGCATCTTGCTACCCGCTTCGACGCTGATTGCAGCCAGAGAGAGGCCAATGTGTGATCCGCGGGTTGAAATGTATTGCGCAGTTTTTTTGGCATTTGTTTTGTAATTGCGCCTGGCCCCTGTAGCGACCAGCACGTCAAACCCGCCTCGTTCCTGGCCGTATTGATAGATGGCTTCGCAGTGACAGGAGCAAGAGGCACCACTTGCGTTGCCTGGCGGATATGGCCCTGTTTCCCACATGCCTCAACAACAGGGGTGAAGGGGAGGGAGGGAGTCGACGAGCAAGTGATGAGCTAAGTGATGAGCTAAGTGATGAGCGGCACAGGACGTGAACGTGAGATGCATCAATATCCACTACACACATGGCGCATCCGCATCCAGGGCTCATCGTCCAACGACCATCGCTAATCGCCAATCGCTAATCATCCAACCTACATCTCGTCCTCAAGAGACAAGTCATGAATATCGTTCCCCAAGGCGCAGTCTGTTAGCGTTACAGCAGCAGAACAAGAGTGAAGCTAGACCGATGACATGCTACAATGTGTATACAACCGGGATTGGCATGGGCCATTTAGGCGTTTGCGGAACCCAGCACAAGCGTCCGACGGCTGGCCCTAACGACGGCTGGCCCCATCGGGAGGACGGTTACTGGTGGGTGAAAGACGACGATCCATCTTCTGTCATTGGCTGCTTTTCCCTTCCCTGGCGCTTGGCGCTATGGGACTCGGTTCAACAAGACGGGCGCTATCCGTATCCTAGCTCGAGTCTCCACTACAGAAATGGCCGCCCTGTGACGACAGCCCCCAATGTGGCACGGAACAATGGGAGGCCCGTCCAGGAATAGGCAGCCCCTCCAGATGTTTCCAAAAGAGGGTTAAAGCTTGTCCACCTTTAAGGCGACCACAACCAACACACCAACAGAAAGAGAGCCAGCTAGCATGCCATACCACCCCAACCACGATGGATGTACGTGCGCGGCTGCCCTACACTTAGCACTGGCTGCCTTGCCAGTCTGTCTCACAACAGGACGCCCCCATCCCCATCCCATCCCCATTTCCACCCTTTCTAGTCTGCCCAAATACATGACATCGGGCCAGGGGACCCCCCTTGCTCGTGTTCTTTGAGCACTCCCACACGTCTAAATTGGTCGACTTTGAGTTGCGACATTCGACAAGGCGGAACGAATTGTCACTCTATCTTCTTGATTTGTTCGCCAACTATTCACCCTGTGTCCTGCATGAGTCTCTGTCAAAGACCACGCCTCAACTCAGTGATCCCCTCGAACTGGGCATCCATTTAGCCAGTTCCATTATTATTATTATCTCTTGCTTTACACGAGCTTAATCCGAAGTTGGCTTTAGCTTTTGCTTTTCTTCTTCTTTTTTTCTCGACACTTTGTCTTGTTGGAATAATTATCAACGTGTTATGGACCAAGGTTATGGATGCCACAAGCCCAGGCCAGCAACACCCTATTCAAACTTTCCCTTCAATCGGGCCACCGGTTCCGACAGCGTGCTGAAAACTAAAAGGAAAGGACTGATTGACACGCAGCCATGCCGCAGGAGAGTGGATATGATTCCATGCCGTTAAAGTTCAGCTGAAATTGAGTGACGGCGGAGGAGTGCAGACAGACATGATGTCCATCCACAGAATTTGACAAATAGTACCAGCATCCCTCATCAAACTTGCGTCTCGCCAAGCATAGGCGGATCACCCCAAATAATCCAAGACCTAGACCAGCATCAGATCCACGCTCTTCTGGCCAGTCCAAGCGCGGAGATCGTTAGGGGGCCCCTCCAAGGATTGCACACCAAACCAGTGAACGCTCAGCTCCTGTTACACATGATTTCAGCTTTTTCAATTCAATACGGAATCCCTATTGGTTCAGATTACTTTGTCCGGGTACGTACCAACTACGCGCCTCCAGCTAGACCGACCAGACAAGGATACGACGAAGGCTGCACAATACACGCACGCACTCACACACTCTTGTACGCGTCTGCACTCGCATACATGCACAATGTGCACATATTGGACACTCGCTCGCTCGATTCTCTGACCAAAATATCCGCATCCCACTTACACCATCTTGACTTCCGGCCCCCAACCATCGCGGGCCATTATTTTTCCTTCCATTTTTTTTAAATTTTTTTTCAACCAGCAAGAGCTGCCCCTGCGGAATGAAACTGTGATAGTCGCGCGTTTTTATTGGTCCGAAGACTGTATTCTTGGAGCACAAAGTGTCTTAAGCAAACATGACCAGCCACTAGACGGAGTGTTCTCGCTCCAGACCACACACACTCAGACAAGCATACTATGCTTACACTTCTCCCCTCGCCTCTTTCTCTCGACCCCAGGGCTGACTCGAACTCGGACCCGACACGAGTTTAGATGGTGTCGTCTTCTCATTGTCTCCAATTATCCCACTCTCCGATCACTCACTCCCTCCCCCTTCCCACACGCGGTGACTCGGCTAGTACATGAGTTGAGATACCGAGTCGTCCACATATTAGAATGGATGGGCACTTATCGGAACACCATGACATCCATGATGCGCGCTAAAGGTAAATCCACAAGTCACTAAGCCCCTTCGTTCTTGGAACCAAAAGCGGTCCAAAGGCCAATCCGTCTTGACTCTATCCTTCAGACTGATCCCGGTTTTTGTGTCCGCTTCTCATTCTATCGCCATATTCCCACATGGCACATGGCGGGCGGCGCTTGGCCCGGTACCGGGAGGCTCACCGCGCCAATATCTCGCGCGCCATGTTCCCCTTCCGAGGCTTAGCTTTGGTGGTGCCCTGCCCTACGACCCTGCCGTCTGCCCCTGCGGACGGGGATCGATAAGTCTACGAGCACTGCCCAGCATCCGAGTTTGGGGAACTATAGGTTTGTAAGTGCACATGCCAACATGACTGTGGACTTTGCTTGAGCCCGGATCGCAGACACTTTGGCCCCCACCTCCAGTCTTTTCTATCCACCACCCCCCCCCCCCCCCCCCCCACCCACCCCCCCCCCCCCCCCACCACCCCCCACCCACCCCCCCCCACTCAATTATCTTCTTTTATTCTCTCTCCCGTATGCTCACTACCCTTTCCCCGCATGGCATTATCCTCGTTAGGTCTGTCTCCGTTCTACTTCACTCACAGGTGCTTCCTTTCGCTGCCTCTCCTCCCCCCCACCCCCCCACCCCCCACCCACCCCTCCCCACCCCCCCCACCCACCCCCCCCACCTC
>JAHVYB010000333.1:0-27638 GCA_020623695.1 Calonectria henricotiae | reverse complement strand
CACACCGCCCCCCCCCCCCTGCCTACCTCCCATGTCTAGGCATCGCAGCACATCCGCTGACCGTGGCCCGCCTTCTCCGGCCGGTGACGCGGTCATCGCTTGTTTTTGTTTTCTTCTTCTTTTTTTTCTTCTTCTTCTTCTCTTCTTCTTCTTCTTTTTTTCTTTTTTTTTTTTTTTTTTTTTTTCTTTTTTTCTTCATTTGTGACTACTTTTCTCGACCAGTCCGTACACGACCAGGCCCAAGCTAGGTACATCGGCGCGGACCAACGCTTGGTGGCGGGAACAACCAAGACAGGCGTCATTCCCGAGCAACGGCTCGTTGCTAATCTCAGCGCTACTTCCGACTACGTACTTTTTTCCCCACCCATTCTCGCACCGCGGCCTGTCTGGGTGGTGGGAGGCGTGTTGGCAAACCACACCAACGCGACGCTGTCCCCCCTGCCTTTGTGGCGCCGCCTTCTGGGGCCTTTCGCCAGTGCACAAATGTAGTGGGACATTGTCAAGAGCGACAGGCGTGGGACAGAAGAGCTGCCAAAAACAAATTGATAATAAGCCCTGGCGGAGACACAATACTCCTTTTATCAATCTGATCAAGTATCAAAGCTTTATAGTCTAAACTTGACCATATATTAGCTACAGCTGCACAACTCTGAAGCCTCGACTTTGATCTCTACCATCAGCAGGGAGAAAGCTGTCGCGTCATTTTTTTTTGCGGTATGGCCTGAGGTGTCAAGGTATTCCGAGCAATCCCTAGCTGCTTCGTTTTTCCGAGACTTCACCGACTCGAAATACCGCTCTCTTCCCTTGGGCACACTTTCTCTGGCCACCCTGTCTGTCTCTCGTCTTGGTGTGTCGTTCATGAACCAAAACCGGTCGCCCTGGTTTAGCCACGCTCGACAACACGAGTCATCAATCAATCAGTGCGCAAGGCATTGGTGCCCCCTTACGCACACGACCTGTCAAATCTCTGTGAGCCAGGGAGAACACGACCGCTTACAAATGGAATAGTCAGGTTGGCTTGGACAGATTGGGAACTCTGGACCGGCCCAGGACTGGTGGCGCGAGTGCCGCCGGCAAAATTGCCCATATGTCATCACTCATCTGCTTGCAGGTACCGCGTACTTGTGAAAGGATGATACCCGCATCATCACCTGATGAGTGCGCGAAAGACACTCCTTCTTGGCAGATCCCTGCGCCGACGGTCGGGACTGCTCCATCAGGAAGTCCGGCATCGTTCAGTGGCTGACGAGAGCGGCAGGGATATCGGAATTACGATGTGCTAGTTGAGGTACGTAAAATGTACAATTCGTTGTAAGGTGAAGTCCTTTTGTACGGAATACCTTGTGCACCGCTGTTTTTTTTTTATGGAGGGGCAACGTTGCAGGGTGGGAAAAATTGCATCTTTCCGAAATGCATTGCGGAGTTCACTGTGGGCTCTAGTATGTAGCTCGTCCACAGCAGGAAAAGAGGGCCATGTCCGGCAATCGTTGGAGAAGCGGGCCAAGTGGAGAGTGGAAATAAAAATCTGCCTTTGGATGGATGGCCGGGCGGAGAGCTGGTTGAGGCTCCGAGCCCCCTGGCTGGGTCCCTCCCGCTTCCCATCAAGCCCCGTCCGACGGGAGCCACATGTTCTAACGGGACTCTCGAACAAGGGAACGGGAAAGTTTAGGAAGAGAAAAAATTTGGTCGATGGCGATGGCTTCATCGCAAGGCTCCACATTCTGTCAGGTTTCCCTTCTCTGCCAGGAAAAAATTTACACCTTAGCAATGCACACTCTACGCGAGATTCTACAAGCTTTTTGCAGGATCGGGGCTTGTTTCTCACACACCCGATCACAAATCTGCGCATCGCTTGCATGTTGGCGCCTGCGCGAGTCATATTTTTATTAGTGTCGGGTTTTTCAACCATATTGATATCGGCGTCGGTCGAAGCTGCGCGTCTACACGTCATTTGTTCAGCCCATCCGACTAGTGACGAGCCACCAAATCTACCAAACATTCTGACCTAGCCCAGCTGGCACAGAGGCCATGGTACATGTTTCCAACAAGAAAGACCGTTCGTCAGATAGCGCGTGATCCCTTTTCGGCCATAACAGAAGGTTGTGACGATTTCCGAAGGGTCCGAGCTAATGGAATAATGCTTATTCAAACAGTGCCAACCACCTCCGAGTTAGCCTATCTCCACGACAACTTCCTTTCAGGCGTAGTATCATATACGTCACAAACAACCAGCCTGCGACTCAGGCAGTTGTGTTTGTCCGAAGTACATCCTTTCCCATCCTGTGTGCGGAGAGCTCTATCCTGGATAGGCGCGAATTTTGGCCTGGTCGCGGTGGTGTCCGTTTCACCACGCGGCCCCCACCAGCACCGGGTTCTTTGGCGGCAAATATTCTGATGTACCACGTGGTGACTTGTCGGCTAGGATGGGTCGCTCCCAACTATGGGAGGAAAGTTCAGCCGGGCACAGTGACGCCTGGTGAAAATGACGACCAACCTCGCACCACCCATGACGTTTTGATAGTCACTGCCCATCGTCTTGGTTTCCAGCGTCTTGCCAACCAACCCTTGAGCGACGGTGTGAGGCACGGACAGTATGTAAGATGTGGGTGACTCGGGTTGGTCGTTCTCAACCTGTCGCACGTGTCCGGGGGGTGTGACAAGTACAGGATACAAGACTCCGAAGACGCTCTAAGTTTTACCTGTTGGTTCACAGGTATTTCGCCCCCCTAAGGGAAATGATAAATTTGACGCTAGCGGCAGCAGCCACAGGCCTAGAGCCTCGGTCGTGTCAGTACGCCAGCAAACGGTCTACATAGCAAGCGCTGAGGAAAGGGAAGACACTCCTCTCTTCCCTTCGCCCGCTGCATTACGAAACGCCATTCTTGGTGGCCTGGCAATGTCTCGGTCGATGGCGGCTGGGTCTGTTTGCTTTTTGCCAGTTGGGCCAGATCTCTCCCTTCTCTGGTCTAAGATGCTCCCGCCTGGCTTGACTTGATGTGGCAGCAATGTCTTGCGGCTAGTCCACGTACCTGGTAGCCCAATTGCTTCTCACCCCCCGTAGCTACACTTTAGCAACTGTTTCCTCAATCCAGACTCCTTGAGAGATGTTGTTTGTCACGCAGAAATACGATATGTCGGGCGATGGCTCAACCCCAGTGGAATTGTTGGTTGAATTGTGACCGACATTCGCCAAGTGTCTCTTGAAAATTGCAAAACGACCACTGCGCGCACCCTGGCCTAGACATGGGTGCTATCGCCCACCCCCCGAAGCTACGGACCTGCATGGCTCATTGATTCCCTGGGGAGAGAACAGGCAGGGAGGTGTGAACCCCCACGTCGCCGAGACGCAAAAGGGTGACATCGCCCTAGCTCGGCCGTGGCATTGAAAGTGCATGGATTGGTGTCCTGCGCCAGTTGTACCGTGCACCTACATACATACGTACTTCGGGCGTTGTCGAAAGACTAGCTGGGATACGGCAGACTGGGTATCATCTAAGCTTTGGGCGTCAGGGTTTTCCTTGATATGAAGTAGAAAGTAAGCCCGAAGTTAATCCTCGTGACCCTTGAGCGAAATAAATGTGTTGTTACGACGATTATCGAGGCATGACTTGATGCATGTACACGTGTGATGCGACGGCGTGAAACGCCATGGGGGGGGATTTCGAATTGCCGTTCGCAGATTGAGGCGAGGAACAGCAATCCGACCACTTTTGATACGCTACTTACGATGCTATCCGCGAGGTATGCACCCATGCCCCGCATGACCTCGTTTTCGTGAAGGGAAATTCCAACCAGGAGTATGCGTGAAGACCTGCCGATGCAGCATTTGGCATTAGACCAAATTCGTGGTGTTTTTTTTTCTCTAGTCCTTATTTGTGACCTACCCAGAGGTCGACGACGCAACAGTATTCGATGACGGAAGCTAGAGGGCTATCTTTATCATTTCTAGTATATGCTTCTTTTACGATAGTGAATTACGGTTGTGAGTGTGACCCATAAATGGTTCAATGCTGAAGGTTGCGATTATGACTTGCATTTGTCCGCGGGCGGTTCGTCTTGAAACGTGGAGAATGTGATGGAGTCAAAAGATGCTCATCGGTTTGGTTCCTTTTTTTCCCGTCTGGGCTCCTCCCGGGAGATGGGCCCGCCTTATACTTCTAGTCAGGCACTGGAGATGGACCCTGAATTTTCCATTCTAGAAGTTGTCGATGTCACGGGTGATGGGCCTTCTTTGTATGGAGTATGCCCCCGCATCGCCCGCCCCCAATGTACTTTGTACCAGCAGCCATCCGTGCTGCAAGTGCGCCTCCATCGAGAGGCTCCAAGATCTGGGTTCCACTCGCCATGAAGAGGATATGGAGATGTGGTCCTTCGGGGATCCATACTCGGTACCTCGGTGAGCATTCGGTGGGCTTGAATCAGTCAATGCTGGTTGGCCAAATTAACAAGGCGATAACGATTAATCACGTGATTAATCGGGCACACAATGGCTGAGTCAGCAGAAGTGGTCGTGGAGCTGCCAAAATTTTGGACAGACGTATGTGATGGTGATAAACGCTATAGCAAGGAGTCTAAATTCGACAGCGACGACTAATTCCATGCCAATGGCCAGTCTTAATGCCCTAAGGCCCTCCGCAGGCCGGTTAATCAAGGCCTATTCCTCTCCGAGATCATCATTGGTCCCCAAAGTCCCGACGACGACATCACGAATCGCCTCACAATTCTCCACCACCACGCCGCAATGCAAGCGCAAAACCAAAGACAACAACAAATCCCGTGGTGTCAGTAGCCTGTACGGATCGGGCCCCCGTGAGTACCTTTCAATGTCAGACATTCCGCTACCCAAACCCCGGGATTTCAAGCCCGAGGTGAAGACGGATAAGGACCATGGACTCTGGGGCTTCTTCCCGGCACCAGGTAAGCTGCTTTGGACGCCCAAGGAGACTGAGGAGCATGGTCGAGCATGGACTGTGGAGGAACTGCGAAAGAAATCGTGGGAGGACTTGCACTCGCTGTGGTGGGTATGCTGCCGTGAAAGGAACATGCTCGCAACATCTCGTGCAGAGTTGCTCCGGACCAAGCTAGGTTTCGGTGAGCGAGAGATTGACGAACGTGAAGAAGAGGTGAGATTGATTTGTTCAACCTGCCAAGTGCATGATGTCAGACTATGATGCTTATTTGCAACAACAGGTCATTAAGACTCAACGAGCCATCAAGCATGCTTTGACGGAGCGAATGTACACCTGGCATGACGCTGTCGAGGTTGCCATGAACGACCCCGAGATTAATCTAGAGGGTGGGGAGGGGCTGGTCTATACCCCTTCTGCCTACGAGGAGGATGCGGAGTGGACTGCGGCCGAGGTCGAGGCTCAGGCCAAGGAAACATCCCCTGTTGAATCTGCCTCTGCAAACTCGCCAGCTTCTAAGACAGATAATGAGGCGACTCGATGATCAGGAGAAGAATCCAGTTATGAATGAAGGACCACAAACAAATGGTGGTGGATGGTGTAGCAGGTAACGAAAACTGTGACACTCGTCGTTGGTGCGGCATGATGCTGTATCGTTATGTATATCTAGAATATGTAAAATACTATTGGGCGCAAACCATGCGCCTGTATGAGTACGGCGAAAAAAGCAGCACACATGACTAGATTTCTGTGACAATGTCATGGTGCTGTCCATACGTATGCGAATCGTGTATAGGGTAGTTAGTGTGTAAAAGAGAAGATGATGATAGTCACTCCTTTGTATAATGAAACGGTAAATGGTCGTCATAAAATGCCTAATAATAATTATTATTTTGGCGGTTAATATTAGGGGATTTGTTGAGTTTGGCTTTCATCCTGTGGAATTATTTTTATTTTACTGGGATGGGTTATTTCATTTGCTCATATTACCTACTCGTTTGTCTGATGGTGGCTTATTGTACGGGGCAACAATATGCCATCCCCGTGTTATCATTTCCCCCCTTTGTAACCGTATGACCTAGACGTTGGCGGGTTTGATTGCCTGTGTGTACTAGTCCTCAGCATGTAAGCGAATACCAACACTCAGGTAAATTTGGGATGGACGGTGTGCTGGCAGGCGAAGACGTGTTCCTGTCTACATGCCTGTACTTTGCGGTTGAACGAGTGGGACACCTGTAACGCGGTATGGGAGTTGGCGTCATGCAAAATGAGCCATGTTTAATGGCCACACCAGGCCTGATTTTGAAGCAGCCTGGAGGTCAAGATGGCCCAGAGGATTGAAGAAGACACGTATTCACGAGTCAGAGACGAAATGACAAGGCTGGTAACGGTCAAGAAGACGGGGACGTCAAAACTAAAGCAACTAAAGCATCGCCAAAGGTCCCCACCCGCTCAGGCTCTCGCCCACTTCCCTAAAGGGGATCCATCCAACTAACCCCGCCACTTGAGCTTCGTCGACTCTCATACCGCCTCTCTCCCCCAACATAAACCGGCCCAAAACCACATCCTCATCTATTCCATCACTCCATCACTCCTTATCCTCCAAACCGCCGCCCACCATGGAAGAGATTGCCAAGGAATACGATGTCATCGTGCTGGGCACTGGTACGTCACTGCCTATCCCCCGCCTCGCCCTCCTGCTTCTCCTTTTCGCTGGTCATGGACATCCCCGCATCCAGAGCTTTGCTGGCGTGGGGCCCAGCACCGCGAACAAAACAAGCAAACAGCATCTCGAGAGCCCCCATTTCTTTGCCTGCTAACGAGACCTAGGCTTGGCCGAGTGTATCCTGTCTGGGTATGTGAGCTCCCCGTGCTCTGACCTGCGTCTGACGCCACAATACACTGTGGCAGCACCGACCACTCGCGTGCGTAAAGTTGACTAACACCCCGTCTTGCTAGTGTTTTGAGTGTCAAGGGCAGGAAGGTCCTCCACATTGATCGTAATGATCACTACGGCGGGTGAGCATCAGAACTCCGTGACTGGCTATTAACGACTGACGTCGACTCCAGTGAGGCCGCTTCCGTCAACCTCGAGACGGTATGAAACATCCCCACTCCTCCAGCTCTCGAACCCATTCCGATTTTGCATCGACGTTTCTAACGATGACGAAAATGATAGCTCTTCAAGAAGTATGGTAACTTTGCCGAAGGCGAGGAGCCCTGGAAGAAGTATGGCCGCCTGAATGACTGGAACATCGACCTCGTCCCTAAGTTCCTCATGTCCTCCGGCGAGCTCACAAACATTCTCGTCTCCACCGATGTCACCCGATACCTCGAGTTTAAGCAGGTTGCCGGCAGCTATGTCCAGCAGGGCTCTGGTGCTAAGGCTACTGTTGCCAAGGTTCCCTCAGATGCTGCTGAGGCACTGAAGTCGCCCCTCATGGGCATTTTCGAGAAGCGACGCATGAAGAGCTTCATCGAGTGGGTTGGCACTTTCGACTCTAAGGACCCCGCCACTCACAAGGGTTGGTGCCCCCCCCCGAAAAACATGTCTGAAGTGAAGAATGCTTCAGATCTTTAACTTTGAGGACCGGGCTAACCACAAACGTACTTTCTAACCAGGTCTGGACATGAACAATGTTACCATGAAGGAGGTCTACGATAAGTTTGGTCTCGAGACTGCCACCAAGGACTTTATTGGCCATGCCATGGCTCTCTACCTTACCGACGACCACATGGTTACCAAGGGTCAGGCTCCCGAAGTTCTCGAACGCATTCGCCTCTACGGTAACTCGGTTGCCCGTTATGGAAAGTCTCCTTACATCTACCCTCTGTACGGCCTTGGTGAGCTTCCTCAGGGTTTCGCTCGTTTGTCTGCCATCTATGGTGGCACTTATATGCTCCACACCACTATCAACGAGGTCTTGTATGATGGAAACAAGGCTACCGGTATTAAGGCTACGATGAAGAACGGTGACGACGTGCTGGAATTCGAGACCAAGGCCAAGATAATCCTTGGTGACCCCTCGTACTTCCCTAGCAAGACCAAGGTCGTTGGTCACGTTCTCCGTGCCATCTGTATTCTGAATCATCCCCTGACTGGCACCAACGATGCCGACTCTGCTCAGCTCATCATCCCCCAGTCTCAGGTCGGTCGTAAGAACGGTAAGATGGCTCAAACTCATCTGCGATGCTTGTTCAAGTTCTGACGAATCTCTTTCTTTCTAGATATCTACATTGCTTGCGTTTCGTCCGCCCACAATGTCTGCCCTAAGGGCTACTGGATTGCCATAGTCTCGACTATTGCCGAGACTTCCGCCAACCATCACCTCGAGCTTGAGCCCGGTCTGCTCCGCTTGGGCAAGATTGAGGAACAGTTCATGGTAAGTCATCACTGTCGCAAAATCCGATAGGAATGGGTAATAACACCAATAATTTTAATTTAGGGACCTCCTATCCCCATTTCTGAGCCCCTTGAGAGCGGTGCCGAAGACAATGTCTTTATATCCAAGAGCTACGATGCCACTAGCCATTTTGAGACCACCACCGACGATGTCAAGGATATCTACAAGCGTTGTACCGGAGAGGACCTTAAGGTAGAGGGCTTGAGGGAAGGTATCAACGTCGCCGACGATCAGTAAAAAGCTGATGTGTCCAGAGTGGCGGTGTGAGTACAAGGACGTTGAAAGTAGAGTTAAGCAAAGAGAATGCATACTCTTTGCCGCGCCATTTGAGAAATCGATGGCCCACTTTACCTTAGCGTTAATATGGCAAAGAGATTGATGCAGAGGGGCAAGGTGGTTGCGATGTAAATGCTATACACACATGAACGAAATATACCTCTTTTCGATATACAACAGAAATTTAATTCTTATCGTGACGCTCAAACATGAACATCCACACTCGCCAAACACTTGCTGTTATTGGTTGAAAGTTTATATATAACTAACTGGCCTGGTTTTTAATACTAACTTGATATCTCATGATCATGATATATGAATGGCCCCGGACAAGTCCCTTTTACTCTTTCTTCCCATTTTTTATCAGGTCGTTTCATCTCGGGGGGCGCTGTGAACGTCTACCTGGCCGACTTTGATTGAGGGTTCATCGCAAGAAACACATAGCTTCTTCTCCCTTCAATTGTGAGCCTCGCTCCCCTAACGGACCAAAACAAGCCGTACGCCATGAACTCCGGAGTAAACTGCGATCTACAACTGTCTCATGCGAAAGACAAAAGACTGAGCTACAAGAAAGCCAAGTGAAGCAAGCAGAGCGTCATTTTTGCTTCTCTCCCGCGCATCCGTAACTGATTATCGACGGTTCGTCTTGCCCATACCACGCTTTCCGGCAACCTAGAGGAGTTAAAAAATTAGCCACATGTGTGCTGTGAGAATGAGATTTTCGAGACTTACGAGATGCTTAGTGATAGAGGCGGTTTGGTGTCGGTCTGCCTCACCCTGGCGGGCCATGCGGTTCATGCGCTTCTGGTTGAGCTTGGCAATGCGCTCGGCCTTGGAACGGGTAGCATCGTCCTGGACACCGTCGTTGCGGCGGTCGGTCATGGGGGCGCGGCTCATAGAGCGAAGACGATCACGAGGAGTCTGACCACGGCGGCTGTCAACATCCATTGCATCTGCGTCTTCGGTGCCCAGACGGCTACGAGACAGCGAGCGACCACGGGGACGAGACTTGGAGCGGGCACGCTCGGTAATCTCGGTCGTGTCCACACCGAGAGCGTCGAGGGCATCCTCCAACTCGGAAATAGGCTTCTTCGTGAACTTGCGGGGGATGATGGCCTGGTTCTTGAGACGCTTCTTCATGCGAGCCTCGTTGCGGATAAGCTGCTGCTTCTCCCGGATCAGCTCGGCCTTGCGCATGACCTCGGCCTCCTCGTCATCCTCGATATCCTCGTCTGACTCGTAGAATCCCTCAGCCTCGAGCTTTTCCTCCTCTTCCTCCAAGGCGGCCAGCTTGGCCTCGATATCAGGGTCGACGAAGTCGTAGACGTTCTTGCCGTCAAAAATTTCAGGAATCTTATCGTACTTCCACTCGGGGTTGGCGAGGAGATAGTCCGCACGCATGTCCACGTTGAAGACACCCGCACCGCCATGCTCCAGCTCGACATCTCGTGCAAGCTTTCGGCGCTCAGGGTCGTTCTTGTCGTACTTCTTGCGATCCTTGGCACCCTCGGGAATGAATGTCTCAAGAGTTTGACCACCCATAGGCTGAGCAACGTGAATACGGGACATCACATCGGCCAGTCTGCCGCCAATGGCGCCAGCAGCGCTTGTACCCGCCTTCAGCTTCTGGTTCACTCGTTCGGCAATGAGACGCTCGCAAGCGGCGTTCTTGACCTCCTGAACACCCTCCTGGGTGTTGCAAGAGAGCTGGAGCATCTCGACCTCTCCAGACTTCAGGAGGCTCTGGATTTCGGCTTGGGTCTCGGCGTCAAGGTCTTCAGGTCGAGTTACATCAATCTTGTTGATGACGATGAAGACGAGCTTGTTGGCAAAGAGAGGCTTGATGCTCTTGAACAGCTGAATCTGAGAGTTAACAGTATAGCCGCACTGTTCAGAAAGATCCATGAAGTACATGATGGCGGATCTCAAGTGAGCAATGGCAGTAATACTGAAGTTTGTTAGCAAAAAACTGGGATTGGAGGGCTTCACAGAGTCACGTACCTCTGCATTTCGATAGTGTTCATCTCTTCGAGAGGGTGGTCGAGGATACCGGGGGTGTCGATGGCCTGGAATCGCAGGTACTTGTAGTCAAAATGACCGACGAAAAGACTCTTGGTGGTAAAGGCATAAGGCTGGACGTCGACATCGGCACGGGTGACGCTGCGCAGGAAACTGGATTTTCCGACGTTGGGGTATCCGCAGATGACCAGAGTTCTAGTGTTGGGGTCGATGGATGGCAGACGACCTAGATGCTGACGGACCTGGTCAAGGTACATCAATGGGTCCTTGAGCCGCTTGAGGAGAGTGGCCATGCGACCGAGGGCGGCGCGTTTGAGTTGTTTGCATTGGAACAACGATTGACCGTACTTAAGCAGACGGACGTAGTCTCGGGAAATGGTCTCGATCAGGTGCTTCGCCGTCGACATCTGGCCAAGGGCGATTCTGAAGTGGTCGGCATCGTAGAGGGTGTTGAGCAGGTCCTTGTGGAAAGGGTGGATGTCCTGCAGTCGGGGGAAGCTCTCGAGGATAGCGCCGAACTTCTCGGAGAAGGTCTCCTGAGTAAACTTGACCTTTCGAGTATAAAAGGCTGCTCGAGTGGTTAGCGACACTGAAGAGTTGGGTTGGATTGGAGGATTGGGAAAAATGCGAACCTCGAATACGGCCAATTTTGAAGCCAGCGCGGATCTGGGTGGGCAACTTGCGCTGTGTCCGGCTGAGGACAATGTCCAGGAACTCCTGCTGAGTCGGGACGGGGGGGATGTCCTTCCAGGTCGTCTTCATGGTGGGCGATCTGGTGGTTGCGAGTGTTGATGCACGTAGCAAAATAAGAGAAACGGGCAAAATTCACTGAGGCGGCAAGGCGGTCAATTTTTTTTTCTTCGAAAAATTTAGAGGTGGGGGGATCTGGTGGGTCTCGCGGATAACAAAGTACAGCACACAAGAGGAAATTGTCATCTAGCCACTTGGGGAGATATTGAGATTAAAGTTTTTTTTTATAAAAAAAAGTATTATAAAATACCAAGGAGAATTGTCTACCATAAATCTATCGAACCTTTTGCATACATGGGTGGTTTTTACTGTTTATTCCGTATCATTCTTTTCTGCCGTCTGTGGGTCTTGTCTTATCGATAAAGAAGTCCTCCATGCCTGCCTGCATTTGGAGGAGGGGACCAAAGGGTCATCCATCACGACGAGAAAATTAAAGCAAGAGGTTTGAGAAACAGAAAAGGCTTTTCTAGATTGAATCGAGAGGCATGTGATTATTATACATCTGGCCCAGATCATCACCAATTGCTAACCATTCACAGAAACAATTTTTGCCCCGCACCTTTGTTATATACTGGATTTGTTGCAAATAGCAGCATTGTAACCCCGTTGCCATAAGACCAGCTGCCTTAGGCAGCAAGTTGTTAGGTCACATGACCTAAGGAAAATACTAATATAACTTATAATAGCTAGATTAGATAAAGAATTAAGCATCATTAAACACACTAACCTAACCCCCTATGATAATACTAGTATAATATTACTTATCTATTCCCTTTGGAATCTAATACTAATTAGTAGAGCTTTCTATAGATTAATAAGGCTCTAAAGAAGAAATATTAGATATAAGTATAAAAAATATATTAAAAAGAGATATTTAGATATAATTATAAAGGTAAGTTCTTAGGTTTAATAATAATTTAGAAAGTAATATTCTTAATAAAAACCTTTTATTAGACTTTACTAAATCCTTTATTTATTATAAGAAATACTAATCTAGATAAATACTTATTATTAGCTTAGATCTAAAGATAATAGAAAATCCTATAATTTATCCTATAATTCCTCTTATAAAGAATATTATAATAAAACTATTAAAATATCTAAAGAAAAGAATATACTTAGAATTATTATTAATCTTAATTAAAAAAAGATTAAATAAAATCTTTTTAAATAGATTATAAAATATAATTCTTTTTTAATTATTAATTAGAAAAAAGTAAATTTATTAAAAAAGAACTTTTTAAATTTTATAGAAATATAAATTAATAATTACTTTATTTATATAATCTATTTTTATAAGGACTCTAAGGATTATAATAATAAAATAATTAAAGTATTTTAAGATAATTTTAATAAATAGAAAGAAGTAATATTTAAGAAAGAAATTATAATAATTATTAGGGAGCTATAAAATATTCTTTTTAATAAAGGAGTAAAAATCTTAAAAGATAAATTAAGAGTAATAGTTAATTTAGTTAATCTTTTAAATTTTAAGATAAATATATAGCTAATATAATATAATATTTAATTATCTTTATTTATGTTTAGTTAAAATACAAGCAGGAGGCTCGACCAGGCAATTCTGGGAGCGGATACAATTAGTGTTTAAACAACTTGTAAGAAGATAGGAACCCAAGCTTCTTATCTAACCTTACCCTTATTTCTAATAAGCAATAAGATAAGAAAATAAAGGAGCTTGTAATAAGCGCTTAATAAGTGCTTATTAAGTAAAAGTCTTTATCTAATATATATTATTAGAATCACCTATCTATATATACCCTAATTATATAATCCTTATAATTCTTTTACTTCTATACCTACCCAAATAATTAGTATATATATAATAAATAATATTATATTCCAATATACTAATAGGGGCAACTGCTCCTTAATATATTATATAACTATAAATAATATAATACTATACTAATAACTACCTATTAGCAAGAAGGAATAAAATTACTTTACTATTAATAGGCTAATTACAATAGAAGCTAAAAATATATATAAGTATTATCTATTAAATAGTTAGTTAGAGACTACTTAGTAAGATTAAAATCTTATATTAAAGGAATCCTTAGAATTATAATATTATATTAGGACCCTTAACTCTAGGGTATATACTAAGAGTAATAATAACTATAAGCTATAAGGGAGCCTTATATACCTTATACTAAGGGATAATACAAAAGAAATAAAACTAGAAGTATTACTAGATTAACTAGTATAAGGCTAGATATAAATAATATAATAGCTTATAGAATACCTAGTAAACTCAAGGAAGGACTAGGATAAACCCCTAATCTATAATTATAGCTATTTAAAAGAGGATACTATTAGCATAGAGATTAATAATTAGATATAAGCTATTAAATTAGGGAACTAACTAAGACTAAGCTATATAAATAAGCAAAAAATTAAGTAGGTATTAATTAAACTCTCCTATATAAACTAAACCTAATAGTATAACTATATAGAAGGTATCCTTAGGCTAAAATAGTAGAACTTATTAAATTATATATATAAAAGGTATATTAATATAGATTACTAAGAATAGGACCTAAGGGATAAACTACTAAGGCTCTAATAGTATAAAGAGTAAACCTTAATAGATTATTTCTAGATATAGATAGTAATATATACCTTCTTAGGAACTAAGGAAATTAAAATATAACCTAATCTAGCCTATTAATATTACTTTAGCCTAAATAAATACCTAAAGAATAATTTAGACTAACTTAAGATTAGCTTAACTAAAGTAAGAGATATAGCCTAAGAAGTAGAAAGGCAATAGCTATATATAAAATAGGGCAGTAAATACTTATAGAATAGATACTAGAAAAGACCTAGATCTAAGTCTTATTAAGAAAGATAGTAGAAGTCTATCTATATAGGGAACTCTTATAAGGGGCCTAGGGATAAACTATTATCTAAGATAGATTACTTAATCTTAGTATTAAATATAAGATATATCCCCCCTATAAAATATAAATTAAAGGTATAAATATTCCTAGTATATCCTTAGAACTAAGGGAATATCCCTATTAAATATTATAACTATTTTTAAGTAGATTATTACTTAAGTAAGTATACTATACTAAGAAAGAATATAAAGTATTTAAAATTAGTATAAATTTAAGCTATTTAAGCTAGGAATAAGGACTTAAACTCCTTAGAAAATAAATAGATATAAGAGACTAGTCTAATTCCCCTATATTAAACCTATAGATAGTCCCTATTAGAGATATTATAAAAGGATAGGTAATTATATTATAAGCCTATAATAAATATATTATATAAGTAGATATAAATACTTATATCTAAGTTAATATTATTAGCTTTAAACTAGTAAAATAATTAGGATTATAATCTACTAATAATTAGAAAGCATTAATCCTAATTATATTTAATAGGAAGAAATCTCTACTAAGGTAAATATACTACTTAACCTTCTTCCTAATATACTTATAAGGATTTCCTAGGAAGATCTAGTAAGTATTTACTAAGGTACCCTAATTATAGAATACTAATAACCTCCTATTATCTAATAATTTTATAGGCAAAGAAAGAATAATAATTAATATTTATACCTATACCTAGAGCTATATACTAATCTTAATTATAAAGCTAGAAGCTTTTATAAGAAAGATAATAAAAAATAAAAGATAGGTATAAGTAATATATATCCATAGTATATTATTACTAAATAAGTAACTAATAATTAAACTAAGAAAAGAAGAAGAACCCTAGAAGGTAGTAACTATATTCCCTGAACTCTAGGATATAGCTATTGCTTTTAATAAGGCAGCTATAAAGGAACTACCCTTCCTAGAGGGCATAGAATATATAATTAACCTAGTTAAGGGAAAGAAACCCCTATATAGCCCTATCTATCCTATTAATAGGATATAATAAGAGATAATCTAGGAGTATATTATAAAGAATACTATAAATAGTTATATAAAGCCCTTTATAAGCAAAGCTAGAGCACTAGTCCTATTTATACTAAAAAAGAATAGTATCTTAAGACTTTATATAGATTACTAAGGCTTAAATACTATAACTATTAAGAATTACTATTTATTATTACTTATTAGAGACTTTTTAGACTAATTAATAGAAGTAAAATAGATTACTAAGATTAATCTTAGAAATACTTATTATAGGATCTAGATTAAGCCTAGTAATTACTAGAAAATTGCTTTTTATATTAAATATAGCTATTTTAAGTATATAATTATACTATTTAGATTTACTAATACCCTAGTTACTTTTTAAGTATATATTTACTAAATACTAATTAGCCTATTAAATACTTATTATATTATATACTTAGATAATATTATTATTTACTCCTAAACTAAGGAGCAATATATAAAGGATATCTAAGAGATCTTATAATAGCTATATAAAGTATAATTATATACTAAATTATCTAAGTATAATTTCTATTAATAGAAGGTAGAATTCCTAGGCTATATTATTACCTAAGAGGGTATTTAAATAAAGCTAGAAAGGGTTAAAGTAATTATAGAATAGAAATTGCTTAAAAGCTTTTAAGATATATAAGTCTTCTTAGGATTCTATAATTTTTATTATAAGTTTATTAGCTATTATTCTAAGATTATAGAACCTATTATAGCCCTACTAAAAGGCAGCTAGAGTAGTAGGAAAATAGGAGTATTTAAATAGCTTATAGAGGCAGCTGATATATTTAACTAGCTAAAGAAAGCATTCTACTTAGTAACTATCCTATAGTACTAGGATTCTAAGCTAAAATTGTAAGTAGAAATAGATATATTAGTAAAAGCTATATTAGGGATTATAACCTAATTATATAAAGATTAATAGTAATTAGTTATTTATTAGTTATAAAAGCTTATAAAAACTAAATAATATTAGGCTATAGGCTAATAAGAACTCCTTACTATTATTAAAAGCATGGAACACTGGAGCCACTATCTCTTAGGATTAATAAATAAGTTTATACTACTAATAGACTATATAGCTTTAATAGGAATTATTATAGCCTTTGCAAGGGACCTTTGAGAAAGGCTTGCCTATTAGGTATACTAGTTAGTACCTTTTGATTTTAATATTAAATATAGACTAAGTAAGATAAACCCTACTAATAGGCTATTTAGGAGACTAGATTATATAGTAGGCAAAGTCTTGTATAAAGATATTCTACTTACCTTAGCACAAAAGCTACAATTAGTATAAATATTATTACTAAGTGTATACTGGATAGTTACTAATAGCCTAGGGAAAGGCAAGACTGCCTAGGTATATATATAGATAGTAAAAGCTAGCCTAATAAGCTAGACCTAAGAATACTTAGAGGAATCCTTACCTTTAGATTAGCCTAGAATATTAAGACCCTCTAGTTTAAAATAGAGCTTAATATTTATCTTTATAATTATTACTAGAGCTTAATTAGCTAAAGATATAGCTATATAATAGCCAAAGAATGCTTAATAAGATATAATTACTCTAAAAAGCTATAAGGACTTGCCTAGAGCTAGGGTTATTATACCGGAATAATATATCCTATGCCTAATTATTAAAGAATTAATAGAGAGCAAAATAGTATTTCTCTCCTAATTCTCTTATAAGCTTAAAGACTTAATTTAAGGATTATAGGCTAAAGACCTATAATATTAATAGTAAGCAAAGAAGGCTTATAAAATAACTAGGTATATAGTATAATATTACTTAGATAACTAAGGAACCTTTTTCTATAAAGGGAGGTTAGTAATACTAAACTAATAGGCAATAAGGCTAAAGATCCTTTGCTAATATTATAATAACCTAAAAGTAGGTTATATAAGGGCTACTAAGATCCTTAAATTAATTATATATAAATTCTATTAGAATTAAATTTCCTAAGATATAAAAGAATATACCTAAAGTTACTAATTTTGCTAAGGTATATATATACTAAGGTATAAACCCTATAAGATATTATAATTATTACCTATACTATTATATCTATTCTAAGAAATTAGTATTAATTTTATTATAGGGCTATTAAGTAGTGCTAGAGCGGATAGAGAGGAATATAATATAATCCTAGTTATAGTTTATTATATAATAAAGTATATTATCTTTATATCTATAAAAAAAATATTAATTATAGCCTAAATAGTATAATTATTATATAAATATATAGAATATAAATTTAGAATACCTAAGGGTATTATAAGTAATAAAGATAAACTATTTATTAGTAAGTTCTAGGCAGAATTTATAAGAGAATAAGTAATTATCTATAGACTATCTACTGCCTATTATCCATAAATTAATAGATAAATAAAGAGAACTAATCAAGTATTAGAATAATATCTATAATTATATATTAGGCAAGTACTATCCTATTAGGCAATATAACTATTAAAAGTATAATTTGCATATAATAATAGCTACTATAGTACTATTAGTATATCTCTAATATAAGCATTCTATAGATATTACCCTAGAGTAGTAAACTATATCTTAGAGTATATATATACTAAAGTTTAAGGGGTTACTAAATGCCTAGAGATACTTTAATAAATATATAAGAAGGTATACTAATACTAGTAATAAGCTATTAAGAGCTAAGTAAGATACTATAACTATTACTATACCCTATAAAGCTATTAATAAGGACAAGTTATTAGACTATCTATTAGAAACTTCTATTTTAAATATAAAAAGCTAGTACCTAGGTTTATTAAGATAGCTATTACCAAGAAAATTAAGGCCTAAGTATATAAAATATATCTTCTAGAGTAATATAAATATATATATAATATCTTCTTAGTTATACTATTAGAGCCCTAGATAGAGCCTAAGAGAGTACTTAGCAAATACCTACTACTATTACTAAAGCTTAAGGAAGAGGAAAATAAATAGGAGATAGAAAATATAGTAGTATATAAAGATAAGGATAATAAAAAACTCTATTAAGTAAAGTAAATAAGCTAGCTAGTAGAATATAATACCTAGGAGCCTAGTAAATACTTAGAGAATGCCTAATATATTATTACTAGATATTAGAAATAATAAAAATATATATATAAGAAATAAGATAATTAGAATAATTAACTAAACTATAGAATATAGGCTAAATATATACTAAGATAATAATAGCTATAGTAATAAAATTTTATTAAGTAATTACTAACTAAGGTAAATAATTACTATATAATCTAATAATTATAATCTAAACCCTAGATAAATAAATATATAATAGCTAATTACTTTTACTTAGTATAAGTCTTCTAAGTACTACCTAAGAAATAATTATAATTATATTTTTAGGGAGTACTTATAAGCACCTTAAGAGCTATAAGGGCCTAGGACTTTTAGAGTATATTAAGAGTTATAGATATTAGTAGAATAGCTAATATAGCAAGTAGATAATAAGCATAGAAAGCCTTTTAATTAGGTTTATAATATAACTCCTATTAGGTTAAAGGGGGAGAAAAATAGATAGGCTCTAGCTTTATATCTAATAAACTTTTGCTTACTACCTAGCTACTATTTTTATTACTAAGGATAGACTTAATAAGCAGGGGATTAATATAATATTTCTTAGTAAACTTAAGAGAATAAATAAATATTAAATACTTTTTAGGAATAGGAATAATACTATAGCCTAAAGGAGGATAATTAAAGTACCTAATAATATATAAGGGAGTAGGATTATTTTTATACTTAGAGAGTTTAGTAAGTATTTTAGTAAATTAGATTACCTTAAATTTAATAAGAGTACCCTCCTTCTTAATATTATAAATAGAAATAAAAGCTATATATTATAAAAGGTTAAGTATAACTAAAAGACTATAAGTAAGAGTATTATTATATATATATAATAGGATAATAGTAGCTAGCTATTAGCAAAGGTCCTTAGTATCTATATCTAGAAGTTAGTACTATAGAATATTAATAATAATCTATAAAATATATATAGTAAGAAAGCTATAAAAGCACTTATAAAATATATATATAAACTTAGAAATTAAGTATAATAAGCTCCTAAGTAGCAATAGCCTCCTAGAGCTAAAGCTAGGTAAGGTACTTAGTAGGTACTTGCTAGCCCCCTATAGAAGCCTTAATACTATCTCTTATTTAATATTAAGTATTAAAGGTCTTCTTAAATGCCTAAGCAATATACTATTATTATAGGTTAATTAGAAAAGCAAGATTATCCTTATTAGCTAGGAAATTCTAGTATTAGATAGTAAAGGTAATAAGCTTATTAGGAATCTAATTAGAATATTAATAGAATATTTATAAGGTATAATAAGATTATTTATAGTACTATAGGACTAGTTAGATATTTTATAGTATATATAATAATTATTATAAGAACTAGTAATATAAGTTAGGGTAGGGTTATTATATTTTTATAAGATATAGTAAAAGCAAGGAAGCTTATTATCTTATTAGCTAGTTACCTACTTATTATTAAAATAAAAATAGTATACTAGAATAACTAGAATATAAATAAGTATAAATATTATAAAAGATAAGGAATATTATTATATATAATATCTAAAGAAGAAATAATAGGCACTTAGAGAATACTTAGTAGGGTATATCCTAATTATATTATAATAAGGTATAATATAAATAGGGCACTTAATAAATATATATATATTATAATAATATAATATAGAATTTATATAAAGGTTCTATTAGATAATAGAGCTTATTAGATCTAAAGGTACTATAAATACTTAGAGACTAAGTATCTAGGAAGGGGGATAATTATAAGAAGATAGGAACCCAAGCTTCTTATCTAATCTTATTCTTATTTCTAATAAGTAATAAGATAAGGAAATAAAGGAGCTTATAATAAGCGCTTAATAAGTACTTATCAAGTAAAAGTCTTTATTTAATATATATTATTAGAATTACCTATCTATATATACCCTGATTGTATAATCCTTACATAACTATAGTGTTAGTCTCTTTTTGCTCTAACTAATAAAACAATTAACTTTATTATCTTTATAATAAAATACTTTTTAAGTATTAATAAAAATACTAAAAAAATTTATAATTATTATATTTACCTTAGTAATAATACCTTTATATATAAAATTACTTATTATACTAATAAGTACTAAGTAATATAATACCTTTATTAATATAATTAATAAAGGTATTATAAAAAAGATAATAAAACTAAGTAAGATTTATATAAATAAGAACTAGTATAATAATAAATAATATAACTTTTAGTTAATTAAAATTACTCTCTTTAAAAATAAATATAAATAAATTATTATATTAATTAAAGGATATACTAAAGTACTATTAATTATATTTACTAAAAAGGCATAAGATTATTATATTATCTTATTTACCTAGAAAGAATATTTATATAAAATACTATATAAAAAGATTTAAAACTATTTTAAAATAAAAAAGACTATTTAGGCCTACTAAAATAATCTCTAGATAATAATATTAAAAAATCTTATTTAGAAATATTAAGATAAATTATTACTTAAGAACTTTAAAATACTTATCTAGAATATCTAATAGATTTATTATAGGATCTATAGTAATAAAAAGAATAAGAAGGAATTTTATTAAATCCTTTTATTATCTATTAATAGTATTATAAAGTATAATATAGCTTAATATAAATATATAAGTATATTTAAAGGACTAACTAGTAATATCTAAATACTATTAAAGATAGTAAATAATAATAAAATAAATAATATAATATTCTTTATTAATTATAAATTTACCTAAAATAAATAATATTATAAAAAGAGAATATTTAAATAAAATAACTATTAATAATAAAGATAATAATAATATTTTATATATTACTAATAAAAATATTAATTAACTAAGTATTCTAAAAGAGAGTACTAATAATTAAAATAGAAATAATTTAATATATAAGATTATAAAGTAAAACTATTAAATAATACCTATTAAACTTCTTAATAATATATAAAGGAAAAAATAATAATAATATTAATTAGTAAATAAAAGATATTATCTAAGAAATAAAATAGCTTAGAGATAATAATAATAACTCTAATAGAAAACTAAAAAACCTATAATATACTATAAACTTTATTATTATAGTAAATAGAACTAAATAATTTTTTAAGACCTATAAACTAAATAGTAAAGATATAATTATTATTTTTTATAACTAAGTATTTATTTATACCCTTACAAAGAAAGATCCTTAGACTAAGAAAATAAAGAATAAGGTATATTTTATTAAAAATTAATATAGTTATAAAATATTCCAAGGGATTATCCCTAATATAAAAGCAATTAGTATATTAATTACTAGTTTTCCCTAGGTATAAGTACTAAGAAAATTAATCCCCTTACTATTAATTAGTAAAATTAGAGATTATAAAATTAAATTTAGTAAGGGCTTAATAATATTAAATAGTATAATAATTATACTTATAATTCTTAGTACTATTAACTTTTAATTAGTTTTAATATATATTACTTTCTTATTATCTATTAGTAATATAGATTAAATAGATATTAAATTTAATAATCTAAGGAATATACTTATTAAGAGAGATATTAAAGTTCCTATAATTAGATAATAGGAATATCTATAGTAGATTATTAATATAAAAGAAACTATTATATTTTACCTTATAAAGTCTAAGTTATACTAGATATACTATTAATTTAGATATTTATTAGTTAATTATTTAAAGAAAATATTTAAATAAGTAGATTAGGAATTTAATTTAAAAGTATTAAAGAAACTTACTAAAGTATACTATTATTATTAAATAAATAATAAAGCCTTAAGTAGATTTTACTTTATATTAAAGGATAATTATAAGTTTAATTATAAGATTATTATTAATATTATATAAATTAATAATAAACTTATAATTTATATTATTAATATTATAATATTATTTTAAGTAATATACTTTCTTAATCCTAAATAATAAAAAGCAAAGAATATATAGAATATATTATATAAATACTAGATTAATAGCTACCTAGGACTATTTAATTAGATTATTTATAATATTAAAATAAACTTTATATTAAGAGAATTTAAATAATATACTTAAATATTAGTAATTAATATAAATAAGATATCTATTAAAGTATATAATAATATTAAAAAGGTAAAATATTATTATAGCCTATTAAGGCAAATATATAATATTATTAAAAATAAACTTAGTAATATAATTATAAATAACTAGAAATTATAAATAGTAATTAAGGCTATTAATAATTTAGTAGGCCCTAATAGATTTATATTAATATTACTTATATTTAGTACTTACTTATATCTATTAGATAATTTACTATCTATATTTAAAGTAATATAATATACTAAGGCTATCTATAAAGCTACTAATAAAGTAAAAAGACTTCTTATAAATTGCTAGATTAAAAAGGCCCTTATAACTTAGAATAGCCTAGATACTACTTTTACTTACTTCCTACTACTTTAATTAGAAGTATATATATAGTAAGAGAAAGAAGGATAATAAGGCTTATTTAAGTTAATTAATATAGAAAATAAGAAATATATTATAGAATTACTAAATAGCCTAATAAGTCTTTAGGTAATAATTATTAAATTATTTTTTTAGGATAAAGGAGAAATACTATTATATATAATTCTATATTAATTATAAAATAAAGAATAAAAAGAGGATTTATAACTACTAGCACCTTAAATTACTAAACCCCTAATTAATTTATATAACCTACTAAAGTAAAGATATAAAAAACTAAGGAAAATACCTTTAATTAATTAAACCTTTATTATTAATAAAATACTTTTAGATAACCTAGAAAATAATATTAATATAGATATTATATATTTAACTATAAAAAAAGAAATTAATTAGAACCTATTACTATAACTATAATAAGAAGAAAAGATTATTATCCTAGGTAAATTATTTAAATAGTCTAATAAAGATAAAATTAAGGCCTTAAGAAACTATAATATATTTATATTTAAATAATATAATAAATATAAATACTAAGGTAAATAGATCTTTAATATATAATTAGTATATAAAATTAAAGGAAAAGAAATAATAATACTATATAAAAAGTTATAATTTATTATTTAAGGATATAATAATAATAGGAAAAGTATAATATTTATATAAGTACTTACTATTTAATATAATAACTAGAGGCTAATTATTATAATTACCTTATTATTAATTAAGAAAGGAATATTTATTTAGCTATAAGATATTACCTAAGTATATATATAATTAAATACCTAATTAAATAGAACTATCCTAATATACTCTCTAAAGTAAATTAATAATAATCTCCTAGAAGGAATAATTATAAGAATTATTAAATTACTTTATAGAATAGCTAAGGTAAATATATATTAATAGGTAATATATTTTAATTACTATTAAAATAAGCTTAATATAATAACTTTAACTTTTAATTCTTATTTACTTATCTTTAAATTAAGAGAAATATTTAGTATTATTAGAATATAAATAAATAATATATTTAGACTAAGTAATTAATTATTATATAACTTAAAGGAGAAAGAACTTAATAAAGTAAAGCTTATAATAAAACCTAAATAAATACTAATATAATAATAATCCCTTCTCTTTAATAAATATAAACTAATCTTAAGAGAAAACTTATAATTATAACTTAAGTAAAAAGGATAAGTATTAAGATTAAGAATAATTAACCTAAAAGAAAAGACTACTAAGGAAGAATATATTAAATAATAAGTATAAGGTATATATATTATAATAATATATTAATTAAAAGTATTATTTAATCTTTCTATTATAATATAATACTAGGACCTATTAGATAAAAAGATTAAAGAGCTAAATAAATAATTAAAATAGTAAATAAGTAATTAGGATTAAGAACTTAAATATATTTTACTTAACCTTATAATAGTAAAGCTCTTTATATTTATTAATAGATTATTTATTAATAATAAAGACCTTAGCTTATAAATTAGCTATATTATTATAATTAATAATAAAAAGATAGATAATATAGAATTTATAATAAAAGGTAATATTATTATATATAGCTTAATAAAGAGCTAATATATAACCTAAAGTATACTTACCTTAGAACTATATAAAATAGTTTAAGATACTAATATTAGATATACTCTTAAAATAATACTTAAGTTAATTACTAACTAAATAAGTATATTACCTATTCTAATAATTATTTATATAAACTTATACTTACTATATAAATACCTTATTAAATTAGATATAATAAAAAAGAAATACTTAATAATTAATATTATAACTTTATATTAATTATATAAAAGATATAAAATCTATAAAATTAGATAGATTAATAGTAATAATAATCCTATAAATATAATAATTAAGGCAAATCTAAATAAGGCATTAAAATAACTTATTAATATAAATAAAGCTATAATTTATATTAAAGAATAGATTAAATATAAATAATAAAGGGTAATATATATAGTTAAGCCTATATAATATAAGCTAAAGGTAGAGATATATCCTCCTCTTTATATTATTTAGGCATATATATTTAGCAATAATATATATTCCCTTTTTATTGCTTATTAGATATATTTAAATGCTATATATAGATATGTTATTTAATACATAAAAGAAAAAGTGCCAGTGTTGCAAATAGTAGCATTGTAACCCTATTGCCATAAGACTAGCTGCCTTAGGCAGCAAGTTATTAGGTTATATAACCTAAGGAAAACACTAATATAACTTGCAATAGCTAGATTAGACAAGATACCCTAACGCCCCTGCTGGCGCCCAGTCGTGGGAAACACAAAGCTGCAAGCTTCTCGGCCTGGAATAACCCTAGCCCAGCTCACTTATAACACTAAAAAGCTATATATAACCAAACTAATACACTATACTTATAGCCTTATACTCACACCACTCCTTATACCACTCCTAGCGCCTTCGGCGGCCCTCTAGGGGCCCTTCCAGGGGGGCTTTACTATACTTAAAAGGTCTTAGGGTAGCAAGTTCCTTTGTTATCTTAAGGCTAATATTATATATAGCTATTATTATATATAATAGTCCTTTATATAAAAAAAAAAAAAAAAAAGGAAAGGATTAAAAGTAGGAATTAAACCTAGGCCTTAAGGAAATACTAGCTTTAAATAATATTATTTTATTATTATTAGGAATAAAATAATTAAGATTTTATAAAGTTTATTTAATTTTATAATATTATTTATAATTATTATAAATATATATATTTAAAGAGCTTAAATAATTATAATATTATACTTATAAATATTTAAGCTCTAATTACTCTTATAATAGAATAATTAAATATTTATATAAAAACTTAGAGCCTAAGTATTTATAGGATTATAGGCTAGATTCCTAGGAACCTTAGATACCTATCTTATAGATCCTCTAATTTAGAATAAGAAACTAATAAGGTTTTTTCTCTTAATACTTACTATAGGATAGTATTTTATAGTATAAGAACAAATAAGCTATAATAGCTAAAGTAAAAGTACTAATTCTAACTATTTAATATAAGAGACTTATAATTAAAGGCTAAATAACTATTATATGGATTTATAGTATAGATTAGCAGCCTATAATTATTATATTAAATGCCCTAAATGTCTCCAGTTTATATTATTAGTAAGATAATTATTATAATATATAAGGGTTATTATAAAGTAATATTATATATAACTTAAAGAAGGAATAGGATAATATAAAACTATTAATAATTAATTATAAGTTATTATATAGTAAAAATATATATATTAGCCTCCTCTAAAGACTAATATATATTCCTTTCCTTTAATCTCTTTACTAATTAGGTTAAGTTATAATTAACCTATTAATAAATGATTCTAGGCTCTTAGTATAAAAAGTCTTAAACCTTAGCATTAAAGCTAGTATTATTCCGGTTTATAATATTAGGAAGATTAAAGGTAGTATTAAATATAATACTATTTAATATTCTTACTTAAGAAATAGTAATATAAGTTAGACCTAACTAGAAGTTCTATTATAAGATATTAATAACTATATAATCTAATATAATCCCTTAAGCTTTATAAACTATAATACTATAAGCAATAATAAGAGCAAATTATATATAAGTATATTAAGCTATACCCTTTATAAAATCACAAGATAAATAGAAAATAAGTATAATTATTATAAGTCTAGGATTATTAAAGTAAAAAGGCCCTAAATACTTATTAAACTTAATAAATATAATATTTAGATATTAGGTTCGAGGATCTTTAACTAATTTAGCCTAAAAAAAGTTATAAATATTGCCTAAAGTACTATTTATAAGGCTAACAAAAGTCCAAAGATTCTTAGTTAATATAATATATATGCTCTTATAAATAGGGATCTAGTTATAAAGATTGTTAGTAGAAAGAGAGTTAACTTAGGCAGCCTAAGGTCTATAGTTAGTAATAGCCACCTATATACATAAGATATTAAGGCATTCTATATATTCTATATTATACTCCTTAACTTAGGTATTAGTAAGATAAATATAGATTATATTATTAAATAATAAAACTTCTTACTATAGTAATAGAGCCTAAATATAGGTACAAAGAAGTCTTTAATAGTTAATACTTAGTTTATTATCTCTAAGGCCCTAAAGTATAAAGTAGAAAGTAGCCTAGTTATTACCTTATTATTAAATAACTTAATAGAGTATTACTATTAATATAAACTAATAGTAGGTAATATAGCCCTTAATATTAAGTGCTAAAGTAAGGTATATATTAGAATATAAAGACTTCTTTATAATAAGAGGGAGCTAATTAAAGTTACTAAGAAGAATAATATTTTTCTTATTAAAAAACTAATCTTAGTTCTCTAGAAAGACTTATTATAAATAATTATTAATAAAGCTTATTAGTTAAAGTCTAATTATAGACTTTTTATTAATAATAAAATAGTAAATAAAATAAAGCTTAGCCTATAAATTAGATAACTTACTAGGAATAAGTTAAGGTAATTCCCTTAGAGTTTTTAATACAAAAAGATATAACAGGTGGTGTGGTGCAGTGGTTAGCGCGCTGTGTTTTCACAGAGACCGGGGTTCGATTCCCCGCACCAGCCCCCGGCCCAGGGAAATGGGTAAAAGAACAAAGGGTTATTGTAACTAGTTATTTTTCCCCACTGGGGTTTTTATAGGCGATAATTGTAACTAAAATAATTGTGATATAAAGCTCTTATTGCTCCTTGTAAAATCTAACTAAATGCTAAATAAGAAAGCATCCTATTTATATATATAT
>JAHVYB010000332.1:0-27690 GCA_020623695.1 Calonectria henricotiae | reverse complement strand
GCGCATAGCTGCTCCGGTCGGAGTCAGTGGTAGCGTCGTGCGAAGCCACCCCGAGAGTACTGTCGGTGTCTGTGGGTCGGGGTCCGTGGGGCGTGGTGTGTGTGGGGAGTTCTCGTGTGAGGTGTGGTTTGGGGTGGTTGCGGTGGGTGTGGTGTTTTGGTTGTGACTGGTTGGGGGTGTTTTGGGGGGGGGGGGGGGGTGGGTTTTGGGGGGGGGGGGGGGGTGGAGGGGGGGGGGGGGGGGGGGGACCTTTGTTTGGCTACCTGTTTGCTGTTGCTCAAGCTCAAGTTTAATCCTCAAACCCATGTCAAGGGCCCTTGCTCCAGTGCTGTGCCATTATGACGTTGTGCTCCAATTCGCTGAAGAGTGCAAGATGGGCCGCCGGGGGGAGGAGGGACAGGAAAGAAGAAGAAGAAAAATCAATGTATTGCCGGTGGGGGTTGTTTGTTAACCAGCCACTGGGCTTTCAGAGAGGTACTGGTCACCCTCAACGACATCAACGCTCTAGCATGATAAAGATGGCACTACGATGGTGTCGCGTGCTCTGCTTTCTTTTTCCCGCCCGGTTTCCAGAAACCTAAAACGCCATTCTGCACTCTCTCTATCCCACAAGTCGATTTAGAAAGGAAAACCACAAAAAAGGTCTCACGTCGTTGTCGGATGTTACCTGTACCGGCCTTGACATGGCCAGACAGCCCGCAACACGCCCCAATGTGGCATCCTCGTCAATGTCGAGGGATGCGAGGTGCAGCGTTGCGGGCGTTGCGGGCGTTGCCAGCGCCAACATAGCCATGGGCGCCCTGAAGGCCCTTGACGTGAAAAAAGGGCACCCCCTTCGAGAGGGGCAGTGGCCTTGTCCCCCACTAGAAGCCCATGGCGTCCCGCCTATTCATCACGATCCAGGCCCGACTTCCGACCCCAAGCACCCTAAATTAATGTCTCGATGCTGCTGCTGCTGCTGCTGCCGCCGCCACCACACCATACTCGCCGCCAAACGGGCGCACCGCAACGCGATGGGAATCAGAACAACAAGCCGGGCCTGCTGCTGTCATGCCCGTCCTCTGCGTCTTAGTACCCACATCTTTTGCACCCTTCGCTCAGATGACCCATGTCTCTCGGCGGGCTACACGACCTATTTCCCCGCCCTCTCATACCAACCCCTCCACACCAAGCGATCCGCCTCGCTACTCTTGGAGATTTGTATCCCGACCAAGTTTAGTTTGGGCTGTGTATATACAATGCATGCCATCTGCTCATCATTCCGAATTAGCCGTGCCAGACTATATACGTGCTTGCCAGCTTTTGTTGACGTCTCTTCTGATGTGGAGAATCGAACTGAGCCGTTGGTCTTGGTATCTTTGGACCCAAGGAATCTTCCATGCCTAATCCCCCCCCCCGATGGGGCTCTGCAGCAAGTTGGCATATTGTTTCCCTGGGAGCCGCCATTGACACACGAAACCACACCCTCTTGCTGGCCATCATTCCTGTAGCATGCCGGCCAACTCAAACGTGACCCGGCATGACACGGCCCATGAATGATCTGAGATTTAGACGAGCCGGACCCTCGAGCGGCCGTCGCAGCATCGCGAGCGCCCGCTGAGCTGCACCCTCCAAACCACATGTCGTCTTTTTCATCCCGTTTTGTCCATCCATGCCTCTGCGGCGCCCTTTGTGACATGTCGACTGGCTGAAGTTCCAAGGGGGTGCGGAAGCGAGCCGGTATCCAATCTGCAGCCTCCCCTTATAGCGCCTTCACCACCACCACCACCACCACCACAGCTAGCAGATGTACATATGTATGTGTGTATGTGTGCATTCATTCTCCAAGTGATGCGGAGTGCGGCGCGAGCCCCGGGGGGCCGGAGATGTCGACGTTTGGGAGTTATCAGATCGCCCGGTTTCTGAGGCAGATCCACACATTGCATGTAATGACGTTTTGCTCGTATGAAACCATGACTGACCCAGAGTGATCCAGTTGACTCGAGTCATGTCTCTTGAAACTGCCATGTTGTTGTATGTTTTAGGCTATACGAATAAAAGACCCCTGCCCGCGTTTACTTTGTAAAGCTTCGAAAATTACCTGTCCATCCCTCCTCCTTCCCCTCCTATCCTAACCCGTTCCCATACCCCAGCTTCACCAAAAAGCTTGGCTTTCCCACCCAAGGGCTCACAAGCTTTCAGCCATCTAAATGAAGCCTGATGATTGCGTTTTCAACCCGCAGGATCCGCACCTCATGTGCCCAATGGGCCGCCATAATTGGTCGATCCGCCGCCCTGGATTCGTTAATTGCCTCCCACCCCCGCTGATACACCTTCACCACGGCTGAGATTGGGTCGCGTGGGGTTTCCCCTTCCTAGCTTCATAGCAAAACGTAAAAAACGAGACGAAAGGCTCTTTTGCACCGCTACTGATCGTCGCCATGTATCTATCGGGCCTTGGGCCACCAGGATAACCTTGGATTTTATCAACGCCGCTCCTATCCTCTAAGTGACGTAAAAAGCTCGTTATCGAGTCGCAAGCGTTGCATTGCATTGCATTGCATTGCATAGTTTTGCTTTGCTTCTTGAGATTATCGCAGCTGTCCCGTGTCCCGAATATTTATCTTTATTACATACACACGTGCTCATCACTCTTGATTATCGTCATGTAGCCTTTAGCCCCCTTTTCTTTCTTTATCATATTGATACATCAACCAAAACATCGTCATATGGCGCCTGCGCCAATATATTATGAGCTCTCCTTGTCCACCTCCTCCTGATCGTGGCGCCCAATAAACGACTTCATCCCCCTATCCACCCCAGCGATGGACCGCACGATGACCTGAACGCCCACGGGGAGCACATTGTACCAGTCGATCCACCGCGCGTACAGCGGCATCGCGACCGTCGCCCCCCTCCCGCTGTCAATGGCCGCCACGATCTCCTTGGCCACATCCACGGGCTCCACCACAGGCGCGACGAAGCTGTTTGGTGTCTGCACCCCGTAAAAGAGCGGCGTGCTCACCTGGCCCGGGGTAACGAGCACCATTCGGATCTCGGGGTGGCTTTCGCGGAGCTCCGCAGACAGTGAGCGGTGCAGCGCCGAGAGACCCGCCTTGGCCGCTGCGTAGTCGCCAAGTTTCGCCGCGCCCACGGTGCCGATGACGGATGAGACGTTGACGACGGTGCCGCCGTTGCCCCCGCGGATAATGGCCGGCAGGAAAACCTTGAGGCAGTAGAAGGGACCGAGGAGGTTGGTCTGAAGACTCCTGTCGACCTCGTCCATGGAGAGGTCCAATAGCGACTTCCCAATCACAATGGCGGCGTTGTTGATAAGAACAGTCGGGGTACCAAGCTAGAGAGAGGTGTCGTCGAGTTAGCCAACAAAACACAGACACGAGAAACAACCTGGTTACAGAGGCATGACGTACATCTTTTTCGATCTGAGCCGCAACCTTGGCGACCTGCGCCTTGTCGCTGACATCACACTTGTAGAATGTGACCCCTCTGGCTTCGGTATTCTCCATCTCGTTAACATCCAACACCGCCACCGAGGCCCCGCGCATGCCGTACACCTCGGCGACCAGCAGACCCAGGCCGCTAGCGCCACCGGTGACGACGATGACCTCCTCGCTGAGGTCGACGTCGCGGGGGATGCTGTGGGCGATGCGCTGGTTGATGACGCCGGCCATCCAGAACAGTGTGATGAGGGTGGCCCAGGCGATGGACAAGACCATAGGTGGCGCTTCCCACTTGACCGTCTGCGCCCGGAAGCACAACGGGATGATCCACGCCACAAACGGGTGCAGCAGCGTCGTGTTGAGCACCTTGAGGATGAGGTCTACCGACAGCGGTGCGTACCAGGAGTCGCGCTGAGGCGGGCGCTGGAAAGTGCGCGCCATCGTTTTGAGGTGGTGTGAGTGAGTGAGCTGGTGAACTGGCGAGAGGAGAAAGCTTAGCTAAGTAAGGGGTGGTATATATATCTCTTTGAGTGTCAGAAAGCTCCCAACTTGTCACGACGTGGGGGCCCACCCAATCAGAGAGGCTTAAATTGAAAGTACATTAGCTGCCAGCTAAATTAGGTCATGATAGAAGTCCCAGCAATTTTCCTCTCTACAAAGAGGCTCGACCAGACATTTCTGGGAGCAGATACAATTAGTGTTTAAAAAGCCATGGTTAGCCTTTTCGCCCTGACTGATAGAACAATCAACTCTTTAATATGCTCTAAAATGGCAAAAAAAGAAAAAGTCAAGAAAAACCTGGATTTATATTATCTGGATAGTGAACGATTTGTTGCTCGAATTGAAGTTAATAAAGGTTTTGTCAATGTTGCTGTCAGTTATCGAGTGGCCACCCCCCTGTCTTGTCGTAGAATAGGACCTAAATCACATGCTTATTGGTCATTGCGACAGGGCAGAAGTCTCTTTGAACATTTTTGTATTCGCATGTTTTATTTTAGTAGCGTAGATCATACATCTATATGGTACATGGCATCACAGCCTGTTCTATATGTAATACACGGAGATTTCTTTTCGTCTTGTTATCATGCGTCATGATGATCGGGGCTTCGTCCCTTGTCCAGGTCTTTGCATGTTGGCCCGGATTTCCCGGTCGTCTTGTTCCTCACGCTGACGGTTTCGCTGGATGGCCTCCTGTCGCTGAACGTGGTAGCTCGGATCTCGAGCGATGCCTTCCAGGCGCCATTTGCGAGGAGGCTTCATGCCAAGCGCAGCCTGGCGATCCCAGACCTGCATACCACGTTTGAACCAGCGATCCTGTCGCTCCTTCTCCTCGTCCACATTGGGTGTCCATTTACTTTTGAGAATACGGCGAATGCTCTCGGGCGACACCTCAAACTTCTTGGCCAGTGTGGTGGTGGTATAAACGTCAGGGAACTGGGCGTTTAACGCGCGAATTCCTGCTAGAGCATCCGGTGAAAGTCGTTTGCGAGGACTCCAGCCCTCAGGGAACTTTTCCTTCAGAGCCTTCTTCTGAGTCTTCCAGTGGGGAATGCCTTCCGCGTGCTCTCCAGGAGCAGGACCAACCTCAGGTTCAGATGAAAATGTATCTTTTTTAATAGGCCTTGATCTGCGTGGGCCATCGTGTCTAGTCTTCCATGGAATCTCGTCGCCATTGTCCTCGTTGTATGTTCGTGGTTTTTTAAGCTTGTCCTTGAACGTGTCATCACGATTGAATCTGGGCTTATCCCCGAAACTTCTCTTCCCCCTGAAATTTAAATTACGAGGTGTTGATTTTGGTCTCGATGGAATTGGCTGGTCGATGTCGGTGGACTCATTGGCGGAGAGTGGTGAAGCAGCCTGAGCAGGTTCTGATTTCGTGGCAGGCTCCGCAGTTTCTTGGCGATCCTGGGTGAGCGAGGGAGTCTCGCTGGCTGGCTGTATGTTCGAGCTCGACTCAGATGTAGCTTCGAGTGGTCCAGAAGCACCCTTTTGAGCATCCTGATTCAAGAATCTGGACATGTGAAAGGATCGAGACTGTCGCGCGACTGCGGACGAGGCGGCGAGAGCTGCGGGCACTGCGCGGGGGCGGAGAAAAGGCGTCGTCTCAAACTTGTGGACCTGAGAGAGGCCTTGCACAAAGATGCGCAACGGCATCACACGGCATGCGCAGCCCATGGTGGGCAAGTGGTACAGTTCGGTCAAGATGGATAGGCAGGTGAAAAAAAAGTTGGGCCAAATGGGCACCGACTCAAAACCGAGATCCATGATCGAGAACTAGGGTCTGGAAGGTGGGTCCCCGCTTGGAATCTACATAGTATAACAGGCACAGAACACGGACGGGAGGGGGGCAGCGCACACTATAGGGTAGGGTCGGAACTACGTGACACTGGCCTCCAAATGCCCCAACGGCCAGGAATCTTCCCAGAATGGCTTATGCGGCAACGGCCCCAGACGGGCCGCTGAGAGACTCACCTAGGGGCCCACATGGCTAAACCACCAGCACGGGCGAACCTGGCGCGGCATGCAGTCTGCAGAACCGTCTGCGGGCTCTAGGCGAAAAAAAATCAATGTAACCCATATGCAGTTGGCTCCCATACTACGGTCCGGGCGACCACGGTCCTTGGTCCCCGTCCTAGGCTTGTTGGCCCTTTCCCGCATGCATAACGTGCATTGCGCGTACATCCTGGTTTCTCTCTCTCTCTCTCTCTCTCTATCCATCTATCTCTCTCTCATCGAGGCGTATTCGCATATTCACTCGTTCTCTCAATGGTGGTTCTAGAGAACCTGTTATGCTTAGAGTTACAACCTCTGGTTGTTGGATGCCTTTCGAATCAGGCAAGTGGCGTTCGGATATTAAAATTCAATTCCAACATCCGAACCACATATATCTGCAAATATTGAATTGACACCTGGTTCTGTCCTCGCCTCTCTGCACCCTTGTCTCGCCCGTAACTCGTCCAGCCATGATGCTTCCCCCCTCCAAATATGCCCGTCCGTGGCCCACAGAAGTGCCGCCGACGTGCAGTCCACTTCCGTGAAAGTCTCGGGACAGTTCATCATGCAGCGGGGTGGTGGAAAAGCCGGCCTTTGAAAACGCCTCCTGTCAACTGGTTACCCTCCCGTTGGGAACCCTCGACATTGGTGGCATATGGTTCTCGTGCTGCAGCGCAACGACGAATCCTCCAGACCAATTCACCGGCGACCAGGCCAGCTTCCCTGTTTAGAAGGTCACCAACCCTCTCCCCATGTATCCATGACCATGACCTGGTGGCTCGGCAGACGGAACTCTGTCCCCTTTGCATGCATCCAACATGCTCGCGATCCTAGACTTGCTCCGCTTCATGGCTCCTCACTCGCCCGGGAGCGGGGTCCGTCGTCCGCAGAGATGCTTGAGCGGCACCATGAGGTCTTTGTTGCTCCCGGGCCCTCATGTGTATTGTTGGCAGTGGTAGTCAATGATGGAGCCTCGTCGGCATGCTCTGATTCCTGTGGAAAATGCCAAGGGGCTGGCCGCAAATAGAAAACAGCATTGTTGGTTAGCACGGAGGTTGCCGTATAAAAAGACCCTAGGGCCTGGTTTGAGTGTTCGCACCAAATCGCAAACCATCTGTCCAATTCACAATGAGTCTACCAATGAGAGAACCTGTTGAGGTCTGGGGCCACAAGTTCCATTGGACTCCTGAACACAAGCCTGCCTCGGAAATAGCCCATTTGTTGTACTCCTATGATAAGCTCGCAACTGACGCTCTAGGCCGTCTCGACGAGATTGACCCTCCCAAATCGAAATCATGGAAGTGCCCACATGGCTCTGGAGAGGGGCAAAGAGACCTCTATACTTTGGTGCAGAAACATGCCGCCTCTGATAAGCTATTAGGCGAGCTCTGGAACGAAATCTCGACCATCCCCGAGTGGGTTGACTGGGAGCAGATTGCGCGCGGCCAGCGAGTTGTTTATCAATTCAACGTACAGATTCTCTTTGGCGTAAGTCAGAACACTAATTGAGTTTGTCCATATTTCGAAGACTCCATTGCTAACCTCAAAAGTTGTTATATAAATCATTACTGGGAGGAATGGGCGCCTGGCGTGTGGTGGAGACGCTCTCAAGGACCGGAGGATTCGGTGTCAAAGTAACCCGCCGGCGCCTTTTGGAGACTCTTCAACACTTTATGGAGGTGATTGAAGACCTTGACTCTATTAAGCCGGGCGGTAAAGGCTTTGTGTCATCAGTCCGTGTCAGGCTCCTCCACGCAGCAGTGCGTCGGCGTCTGATGCAACTGGAGCGCGAAAAGCCGGGGTATTTCGACATTGACAAGCTCGGAGTGCCCATCAACGACCTGCACTCAATGGGCACAGTCAGCGTCTACTCTACAGCCATCATATACATGGCGCTCCCCCGCCAGGGCATTCATCTCACGGAGCAGCAGACGGCCGACTACCTCGCCCTCTGGCGCTGGACGGGCTACTTACTGGGCTCGCCGGTGGACTGGATGGCTACACCGGCACAAGCCAAAATCATGATGGAGTCGGTAATGACTTCGGAAATGGCGCCCTCGCCTAACTCGTCCATTTTGGCCAACAACATCCTCACGGCCGAGGCTCGCGTTCCACCGCTCTACGCCCCACGTGAGCTCCTCGTTGCGCAGGCCTACCAGCTCAACGGTGACCACCTGGCGAGCGCTCTCGGCATCGAGAGGCCCAGGTGGTACTATCGGTTGATTATCCAGATCCAGTGCTTCCTGCTCATGCTACTGAGCTACAGTTACCCCTGGATGCCAGCATGGGGTCAGAGGGACAGGGACCAGGTATGTATTTTTCTCAACGGCCTGAACCAACACACATATACATACATGCACATAAGTACACACACAAACCTGACCAAACCAACACCATCCTATTACCCAAGACCCGTTTTTTTCGTCTCTACATATTTCCCTTTTGAGATGCATATCTCCGGGTCTATTGGCAAAACCCCCAACCCCCAATGTTAGCTGTGGCTGACCTCTGGTTCTCTCTTCTTAACCTATCGCAGAAGTTTAGATACGTTACACGTCACATGATCACGAGCAAGTCTATCGGGGGTCTCGGCGAGCCGTCCATGTTTCACTTTCAGTATATCCCGCGCCTGGGTAAGATGACGGTGCTGGGTTCGCCCCAGGACCTCGCCACCGAGAATCCATCCTGGTCGGCGCCGTTGACGGCGATGTTGATGACGAACAGCAAACGGCGGCCGTCAAGGGCTGTGCTCGCCGTCGCGGCTTTGGTCGGAGTCGTGGCAGTGGCGTGCTTGGTGGGCGTGACCGGGTCACTCCGGGCTGTGCCACACTCGTTTCTGTGGTCGCTCTTTGAACCGCAAGTGTTACATGGTCTTGGTTAGAGAAGTAGCGGCGAATGAAACGAATTGTTTCCAATGAGTAGTGGTCACAGTTAGTGCTTTTACGGGGGGAGGTTTCTTCTTTTTTTTTCTTCGCATGATTCGCATGTCACATTGTATTTAGCGTTGAGCGTCATGGGTTTTTTTTTTTAATAAATTATGATCTGGTATATTTCCCACGACTCGGCCATGGTAGTTGGTGCCACCGGTTGAGGTTGGTCACTTAATAGTATACAGAAGTTTCCGTTGAGAACTTTGAGCTCCAAGAGTATCCCCTATTTGATCAAAAAAAGCCCAGAAGACCTAAGGCTGTTTAAAAAAGAAAAAGAAGAAGAAGAAAGCAATTCCAATTTTCCAAACTCCAGCGCAGCAGAAACCAATACTCAAACAATGATGATGACCATCCTTGTATGCAAAGAAGCCCGCAAAATCTTTGAGGCCCTGATTGATATATGAAACACCGCCTGTTCATCGTATTACCCGATCCACCATTGCAGCCAAGAAACGCCAATGTCACAAGTTTCCAAATTCACCATTGTGCTCGTCTTCCATCCCTGTGCTCGAAATGACCATGACACACCGCTTATGCATCGTAAATGAGCTCGACGGGAGGACGGGATGTGTGTGCCATGATGGATTTGGAACCATCCACGGGGCTCAGCTGGTCCTCGGGCTCGTCAGTCATGTCGTCAACGATGACGGCAGGCATGCTGTTCTCTTCGGGCTTGAAGATGAGGGTGGAAGAGCGCGAGCGGGTTCGGCCAGGGAGAGCAGAGTCGGGAGGGGTGACGGGAGAGGTGGAGACGTCTATGGCCTCGGGGCGGTGGTGTAGCTTGGCGAGGGCATCGGCGAGATCCTCGGCATGGACAAGCTTGTTGGGGGCATCCTCGAACCGGACCTCCCAGCCGTGAGGAGGGGAAGGCGGGGGAGAAATGAAGAAGAGCTTGCCGGCGTCGGGTAGGGCGAGGTGCTCATCGCGGGCGGTGATGGGGGTGGGCTTTCCAAAGTAGATCTTGAGCTGCTGACCAAGTACCATCTCGGCATCCCAGATCTGGCGGATGTCGATGGCGGCCTGCTCGTCGAAGAAGGAGATGACGATGCGACGGAACGACTTGAGTGGGGCGAAGGAGTGGATTGGGGCGGTCTGGGTGATCAGATCGCGAATCTGCTGCAGGTTCTCCGGGTGGAAGATGTCCTGGTCATCGAGGTTGGTGAAGAGCAGCGTGTTGGAGGGGGCGGAGGGCAGGCTCGGAGGAGGGAGGTTGGAGAGGTCCAGAGACAGGTTGGAACGGCGGGAAACGTTGGAGGAAGAGCGGGAAGGGCGCGGCGAGGGCTCCATTGTGATTGATGTGGTGGTTGTGAGGTTTTAGGATGTGGTTGTGTGACGGCCTAGGATATATAGGCGGAGAGATATGAGGAGGGTGGTAACTAAAGTCAAGCCTGGAAGGGTGGTTGTATGCGGCTTAGTTGTGCTGATGATACTCGCAAGTTGGTTTTAGAAGTTGTTGCAGTTGTTGTTGTTTGTGTCAGTGTTGTGTGTGAGTGTAGATAAGATGGAAGTTGATGGAGGGTGGCCGGCGCAGGTCATATATGCATCTCGATTGCTGTGTTCCAATGTGCGGTGCAGTGCTTGTCTTTGCGACTTCGCCCCAGCCGCCCACACACGGACAAGCCAAGGTCTGCGAAGGTTAGCCTGGGGTCCCTGCGGCACCGACCAGGGGGCGTCGCCAGAACGTGCCCAAAGTTTTCTGGCACCTGGAGGGGAATTGCAAAGTCACGGCGGCCAGTGGCCACCTACCAGAGGCAGCTGAGAGGCTGGGGTGTGTATTGAGGGCTTGAAGGGGGGCATTGCAGGGCGTCGGCGTAGCTCAGTCTCCATCTCTAGAGGGCTCCAGAGGGCTTGGCGTGGCGGCAGCGACCCACACTTCGCCGCTGGGTTGTGGGAGGATGGGGAATAGTCGTCAAAACGATCCAGCCAGAGTGCCAGACGTGGTGCGCACGACCCAGGTTGGGGAAGGCTGTGCAAACGCAGGCAAGGAAAAGGGCAAAGGAAGGGGAAAAAAAAGAAGAAAAAAAAGTAGGCCGATTGCAGCGGCTACGGTGGGGTGCTCCGGCACCCAACCTACGAGTTAGAGGGCGCCTTGGCTGCAAATGCGAGACTGACACGGGCGGCGTTACTGGCTGGTGGCTGCCAAGCCGGAAACAAGCTATCGAGCGAAAGTGTCTCGATGGAAGCGCCGTAGCTTTTGCCAGTGTCTTGGGATCCAATAGTGACATGTCCTGTTTGCACTTCTCCCGTACATGCGAACTGCCTAAGCAAACTGTACAGCGCTTACTCATGCCTCGCACTTTTGCACTCCATCAAAATGCTAATAATACCTACCACACTGCCTTACTTTTCTTTTCTTAACACTCACTTACGTACGCAGCGTACGCAGCATACGCAGCGCCAGAAAACCCAACTCGCCGGGTTGTGGGCTGGCCTGTCGGGTTCGGTACACGGAGATGGCGAGGGCGGCGCTAGGGACCCAGAACAACCTTGGAAGAGCCCCATATTGGCTACGGCGCTAGCATCGACTTCGCCTTCGGTATCAAATGTTACAGAAAATCAGGGCCCCATTGCCAATGGTCATGGACAAGAAAAAAAAGCCAAGGCAACGTGTTCGTGCACTCTAATTGATTAGCGGCTGTGTTTGTTGTGGAGGGAGGGACCCTATCGAGAAAGAAAAGCTCATTTCATTCAATCTGGGTGCTCTGCCAGCACTACCCACACTGCCCCCCTTCACAAGGGTCAGTCCGGTTATCAAGTAGCCTTGGCATTGTACCCTTTGACCTATCCAGAAGGCTGTGTTGGCCTAGAAAGGAGGAGCAGCAAATCATGCCCACGGAATACCGTCATTTCTAAGCGGTGTCACTTGAACCTTCTAGCATGAGCATAATAAAGCATTGCCCTGTTATGTTCAGTTGATCGTCATTGAGGCTGTCAAGTGAACACGACTCGCGCAACGCAATGGCTCCAGGGCGGAGCTGGGAAACCCGAAACTGTTTATTCATCATCATCAACAACCGCGCTGCCTCCCATCTTCTCTCCTCCCCCACCCGTATCGTCGTATCCGTACCCATTTTGCCCTGCCATGTTCCAGTGTTCTCGCCGTCTCATGCCATCTCATGCCGTCTCATATGACCGGCTCCCTCAGAGATAAATACTCAGGAGCCAATTGCCTGTCTGCTCTGGCCTGTTATTGAGGCCAAAGGTCTCGCCCGGACCCAGTGGCCGCAGCTGTGACGATTGTCGTCGCCATGCCCATCGCAGCCCACTCTCTCTTCTTTTCCCCCGTATCATCCTTTCATCAAAAACCTCCGGAAACAAGCCCTTGAGCAACATCCAAACTCAAAAGCCACTACTGCACGTTGCCCAACCCCCCCTGGCGACGTGCATCGAGCTACTGCACCGCTCTTGCTTCAAGAAAACTCTCTCCTCTCTGCCTCTGAGTCTGCCAAGACCGCCACCTCAAGCCCGCAGGCCACTTACAGCGTCGCCCAACCCCCACAGACATCGCTCTCCCGTCTGGCAGGCCCATCCCATATCTACCCATCCGGGTGGCCACTGACTATCACGGAATCGCGGGGGGCTGTGCCAAAGCTCTCTTCGCTTGCGGGTTTCTCCAGGGTTACTCTATAGTAACCTCGAAAAGCTTGTCTGCTGCCCACGGGTTGAGCGACTTTGTTTCTTTTCATGACACGACAAAATCTCGTCCCGTCTCACGCCCTGATTGCCAAGATGCTGCAAAAACCACACTGGCGCGGGTGAGCAGATCGGGGGCGGCTTCTTCGGACCCTCTCGTCGGCTCTCTCTTTTGGGTTCCACCCAGACAGTGGCTGTGGCCATGGCAGGCAGAGACGCCTTCCGTTCTGGGCGGTGTCGCACATCTCGTTTGATTCTTCACGGATCCCGCGCCTGGCGAGAGACATAAAACTGGGCAGTGTAGTTTGGCTATTTCGTCCCGTCCATCTTACGACCAAGCCATGAATCGTCCCAATCGGAACACAGAGGAGGCACAGGGTGGGCGCATCTCACACATGCGACTTAGACAAGCTCTCTCTCCCACACATTCTTTATTCATCTCGTGCAACATTCGGCCCACTGCGGGATAAGATTTTTGAGTTGGCGAGACATCATAGTGACCAATGAGGCACCCTATTTCCCCAGGGTTCATGCACCCGAACGACGCATGATTCCTTGGCTATTTTCCGCAATTGTAATTGCCCGATGGTGATTTTCTTGTTTCCTCGTATGGCAATTAACTTCCTCGTCAAAGCTCTCTTCTCCGCCTTACCTTAAGGTAGGGCTTACGGTGACTTGACAAAAAGCCTCTTGCCATCCATGCTGAAGAACCTCATCGTCTGTGATTGCCCCCCTAAAACACTGCCCAAGTAGCTCAGCCCTGAGCGGTGGCCGTCAGCACGTCCAACGCCAGGCAACTGGGGAATGCTCCCAACTCGACGATGGCTTCGCCAACCAGGAAGGTTCCGGTTGGTTCTCAAAGACGCAGGATGACCCGGGCGACGCCAGGGTGTTGACCCTCTAGGGGACCTGCTCACCCCCAATCTCTAGGTCAAACTTGCGGGGGAGTGCTGAGTAGAGTTCAGCTCGGCGGATCTTCCCCGACAGCGGGTAAGACACAGATGTGCGTATGGGGCGGATAACCACTGCAGTCATGCCGCATCTGCATGGCGAGTAGTCTCTTTCGAGAAGAAAAATGGTTCCGGATCCCTTTTGCAATGGCGAGCCGACCGTTGGTGTTACGAATCTGCACCCAACAAGAATTATAGAAATGGGCCCTTGCCCATGAAACAATCCTTCCCGCGGATTGCACGGCGCAGGATTGGCTCTGATTCTGCCATGGAACATCCAAGCTTGTTCAGTGACATGCGACTAATGCGCGATCCCATATTAACAGGCTCTATTGCCAACAAGAAACAAATCTTGAATCTCATTGGTAGACTCGGTAGTCCACGCCGTATGTGTCGTGTCGGGCTTATTACAATCCTTTGCTTGGATGTTGGCACATAGTTAGGCGGCGGGACAAACAACCATGCGAACTACCAGGTACAAACAACATCGCTAGACTGAGGGAGGACTCGCGAGTATTTCGTAATTTCCCCATTCTCGTTCAAATGCCAGCTAGAGTCGCAGCCAGGATAGCCTTGAGGAGAGCCCACGGCCATTTGCCGTGGTGAAATTGCCCCGAGGATTTCTAATGTAACCTTAATCATGTATGCTGTCTCAGTTACGAGCAAAGTTTTATGATTTCCCCCCGTACAGTTTCACCAACGGTCAACGGGCAGCTTAGCCAAAGTCGACGTAAAAAATAAAAAATAAATAAAAAGCGCCACAGCGCCACACCAGCCACAGCGCCCCTGATTCCCCACGGCTTCCCACCAACTGGAGGCCCTCCAGAGGCAGCTTGTTCTCCTCCCCTGCCACCTGCCAGGAACACGGGAACCCGCCGCCCTGGGCCCGCAGGCTTGTGTGCCTGTGGCTGAGCACCGCCTCCAACGTCACACACGTCACACACGTCACACGTCATTTTGCTTGTCATCTCTCCATGCGCCTGCGCCTACAACAGCCAAGGCATGTTGGTTCCAAGCCATTGGGACTCGTGCCCCCAACAACACCAACAAACAAGCACAGCGACAAGTTGGTCGTCACTTACCCTTGCTGCTTTGCTGCTCCACCTCGCTTTACCGCGATGGCGACCGCCGCGTATCAGTCTCAAAGGCGGATGCACGGCCTGCATCTTGCTTCACATCCCGTCTACCTACCGGTGGCAAATGTCGATAGACAGTGGCTCGGCATACATCATCGAGCATAATCTCCGAAACGAGCATGGCGCAGCAGTTACGGGTGAGTCTTTCGTTTACACTGGGTACGAATGCACCGAGGCCTTGGGACCTGCCCGTGCTTCGTGCTACAAGGAGATTACCGAAGTTAGCTAGTCTCGCGCCTTTCACATCATTCGCATTAGTCGAGCTAAAGCAGGGTTAGGTAAGGTATTGTACAGCTGGTAGCACGAAGCCACATTCCCCTTCGTCTTCACCTCCACATGCCGATGGATGCGTTGTGCCGCTACGTACTACACTATTATACACAATTTCATACACCCAAGGCTAGACCTGCGTACTAACGAGCCTATCCTGTCGTGTTCAGCTGGGGACTGAAGTTCCGATCTCCGCCCATCAGCTACTCCACATGCGCGGCTCAGCTTGTGTGTCTCTAGGACGGCGCTCCTCAACCGAGCCCCATGTGGAGTCATGTCCACGCCTCTGTGGGTTGGGAGAGCACCCTGTGGAGAGCCTTACCGGAGTTCAACCTTCAGCTCTTTGACAAGGGCCTGGCGAACTTGCTTGTGGAAATCGTTGGCTTCTTCGTTGGTGAGTGTTCGCTCCAGGCTGCGGTAGACAATGTGATAAGCCATGCTCCTGCGCCCCGTCTTTGGGTGCGTAAACTCGTCCATTAGCCGCACATCCTCCACCACGTCACCTGCCACATTGCGCACAAGTTCCATTACGTCGTTCTCGTGGAAACTACTCGTGTCTGCGGCAGGGTCTTTGTTCAGCCAGAAGGATACGTCCTTGGGGCATGGCGGATACTTGGAAAAGGGCTGGAATCGTCGGAGTTTGTTAAGATTGTCGGAAACGCCTTCAAACTGGGACAAAAAGCGATTGTCCTTGGACCAAAACAGCCGAATGTCGGGAATCTTGAAAAGCAACATGGCAATGCGGTCGATGCCAATTCCAAACGCCCAGCCTAGACGTGAGGGGACGCCGGCATTGATGAAGAGATCCTGCTTAACCACGCCACAGCCAAGAACTTCCAGCCAGTCACCCGCGTAGTAAACCTCGAGCTCCCACGAGGGGCTGGTGAAGGGGAAATAAGCCTCTACCCATCGCATCTGGAGCGGTTCATCAACAAAGTTGGGATCCTCTTTGATGGCAGCAGCCTTAGCTCGGGTGAATACATCCACAACCATGGCCTCGAGAGATCTTTTTAAGTGCGCCCCGATGGCCTCGACCTCAGGAGCAGAGTGGTGGGCATGTTGAAGAGGATTTCGTTCTGGGTGAATCGTAGGGTTGGGGTCGTCGACCTGGATGTCATGCTTGGGTAGGTTCTCAAAATCCTTCCAGACAGCGGCAGCAATATCGCCGTTGGGAACCGTCTCACGATCCCACGACCTGGCGCCTTCCATTTGGTGAAAGACGGGGTAGTGACTTCGATCAATGGCATCACGGCGATATACATCAGCGGCAATTAGATAACCATCGCTCTCATTACCACGGAAAGTGTCGGCCTGATGAGCACTAGTGTGTGTTCGCAAAAGAGTTTCCTTGTTGAGATAGTAGGTGTCTGAGAGCGCTCGCCCAGGGTGATTTGGGGGAAAACCAAGCGAGTCAAAGTTCTGGTGAGTTGACACAACGGGACTAAAGTCGTTGTAGAAGCTGTAAGTCGGCGCAGGGAAGTTCGATTGAATGATTTGGCGAGTGATGGATATGGGGTGGTCGTTTTGCAAGTGCAGTTTTCGCCCCGTCGCCTCGAGGACGTTGGTTGGAGCATTGAACCAGGTGGAATCGGTCGAGATGGTCTGGCCTCGGATTGTTACAGAGCTGGGTTTCGACTGCGAATTCCTCAGAGAAGCTACAGCAGCGGTAATCCACAATCAGCATGGTGAGCCTGGAGCTACAATGGCACGAGTTGACCGACTTGAGGAGAATGCGAATGCTCGTATGGCGCAAGGCGATCGCACCAGGACGGAGCTCCGGACATGGCGAGACACCTGCAGCATCCGCGACGAATCGCCCCAGAAGCAGCGCATACCCGAGGCTTGAACTCTCATGTTGAAAGACCCAGAGGGCTATTGAATCACTGTCTAGCCCGGTGACGGGCCTTAGCTATTGCCAATGGCTGATGTGGGGGTTGTTTGGTGAGGTTGAAGCTTTCGATATAGTGCATCAAAAAAGTGAGTCTCAGCCGATCATGCAAGCTATCACTCATGGTTAGCTATCTCGGATTAACGTGGTGCCCCTCCTTCCTCCACAACTTGAGCCCACACCGACGCCCACGGCCGGCCCGGTCCCCCCAATACCGCTGAAGTGCTGGCTGACATACCCACTAAACCCGCCGACTCTAGTGGACGATAAGGCAAGCCTAGTGGGCTCTTTGGCGCACTTCTTCGGCCGTCCGGAGCTGTAGCGATAATGCAGTGCTGACGATCCCTGCTTTTCAACGCTGGCTCCGCTGCCGGACCCCAGAAAAATAATACACGGCAGAACTCATTGACGCCGAGTATCGTCAGTTCATCCTACGCTTTTACTCACCTCCTCTCCCCCTCTTCCGCCTCCCGCCCCGGGTCAAAAACGCCTGTCGCCCTAGATCCAGACCCGCCGTTACTCTCGTCCTGCGGGAATGTCGAGGATATACGTTGCTCCTTAAGAAGCTGCCGTTATCGCAGGTTGTATCATCACCATGAGCGCCGCCACATATTCCCAAGGCGCGCAGCCCGCCAAGGCCAAGGCACAGCAGGAGCCGCAACAGAAAAAGGCTGCAATTAGGTATCCCTTCTGGTTTGGAGGGAGCGCCAGTAGTATGGCCGCATGCGTCACCCATCCACTCGATCTCAGTATGTTCATCTCTTCCTCTCGGCTATACACATTCACATGGAAGACGCCGACTAACCATTGATGCCGGGACAGTCAAGGTACACCGCCAACGCTCTTAACCCCCCCAGACTCGTGATAGTAGCCGAAATATACTTACACCAAATGCTTTTCACCATGTAGGTTCGCCTCCAAATGCGCACCGGGAATGGGCCCAAGAACATGAGCGGCACCTTCGTCCACATCGTTCGCACCGCCGGTCCCCTGGGCCTCTATAACGGCATCTCGGCCTCGCTGCTTCGGCAAATGACATACTCAACGGCTCGTTTCGGCATATACGAAGAAATTAAGACCCGTGTGTCGCGCTCCGGTACCGAGCCTTCATTCCCGCTCCTTGTCGCCATGGCCGCTGGCTCGGGTATGATCGGTGGTATCGCCGGCAACTTTGCCGATGTGCTCAATGTGCGAATGCAGCACGACGCCGCCCTCCCGCCCGCTGAGCGCCGCAACTACAAACACGCCGGCGACGGCATGATTCGAATGGCCCGTGAAGAGGGCATTCGCAGTTGGTTCCGTGGCTGGTGGCCCAACAGCACTCGTGCCGCCTTCATGACCGCGGGGCAGCTCGCCAGCTACGATGTTGCCAAGCGCCTGCTGCTCAAGTACACGCCAATGGAGGATAACCTGATGACACACTTTTCTGCTTCATTCCTGGCCGGCCTCGTCGCGGCGACAATCACCAGTCCCATCGACGTCATCAAGACCCGCGTTATGTCATCATCCCACAGCCATGGCGTTTTACATCTGATTGGCGACATCTACAAGAGCGACGGCATTGGCTGGGTGTTCAAGGGTTGGGTACCCAGTTTCCTGAGACTTGGACCGTACGTTCCATCCATCCCACCCTACCTTTGTTTATTTCCTTTCTCCTCCCCCCCTACTTCTTGTTCTCGGTAGCATCCGAACTGACACAGGCGCAGTCACACCATTTGTACATTTGTCTTCCTAGAGATGCACCGCAAGGCATACCGCAATGTAAAAGGCTTAGATGAACAGAAGCTGTAGACCGGGGATACGTATATGGGCATCATTCGGCGTTTAGAATTCTCAAATTTTTTTAGTTATTGTTTCGCCAAAACTTTTGTTGTTGTAGAGAGTGGATTGCATTCTTCCTGGCGTTTTATTGCAATCAGAGCCCTGAGGCAGGGGGAGAATTCGGACCCTATACTCTCACTCCATTGTACTTTAATGATAGAGCACGTTGAGGATCTGGAACTCTTTAGTCGTTTGGGCATGAATATTATCAGGACTTGGATACGCCAAAGTCTTGCTTTTTTTTTGTTGGTTTGTCCTCTCGCTACTTTGTGCTTCTAATTTTTTTTGTTGCATTTTCTGCCCCTCTCCTCCCCCTGTGTCAAAAACCATATCCCCAAGCTCCGAATCCGAAAGACGAATCAATTCTACAACTGTGTTATGTTTTATATGTACTGTTACAAAATCCAGACCCTCAACCCGCAAAACCAATCGAGCTCTGAATAGGAAAACGCACCTGACCCATCCCATGAAACGCCCCGTCAATTACTGCCACGAAGACTGGCCGTACGGCGTTGTCCCGTAGGCCGTCATGCCACCACCATATGCCGTCTGGTTGCCGCCGCCGTAAGGCGTCGTGTATCCGCCATCCTGCCCCCAGGGGGTTGTGCCGCCGTCCATGTTCATGTCTGGACTCCTGGGGCCGTCAAAGTCGGCTTCGTCGCCGCCGTACTTCCTGGGATCCAGTCCCTTGAGCAGAGCGCCAATCTTCTGTTGCAGTACACGAATGCCACCCTGGACAATTTGATCAGGCTCCATGTTCCCTGACGTTTCGACTTCAAAGTAGAATCTGTTAGGGGTCGCGTCGAAATCGAAAGGCTCTCCCTCCTGAGCAGGCTCCTCCCATTGAGCATACTTGCTCTTGGGCCTAAGGGGGGAAAATATTAGCTCCATTCAAATTCAACGAGCTCACCCAAACGCAGCAACGAGATATCTCACCATTCCACTTCAGGGTCGGTATCGTTTTCGAACCATATGTCAATATGGTGCAGCTTATTGTGAGGGTCATATTCGAAGCCTACGGCGGATGTGGGCATCCACTTGGCGTGCTCCTTTGCAATTCCCTTCTTGGCGATGCAGTTGATCTTGAGCTCCTGGTCCTTTCGCAGCTTGGCAATTAAACATCCGTATCCATCCGGGTCCCTGATGGCGGGGCTTCCGAGCGAGTTTGCCGGTCGACCGTCCACGAGCAAGTCACGGGCGTAAACCTTCATAATCTCATCGGACGTGCACTTGGCGTGCAGCGAGAGGTTGACGCTGCACTGTTCGCAGTACTGTTCGCAGTCGCAGTCACGCGAGTAGTTGAGCTCGCCGACTCCTTTCGAATCGAGGGGGATGAGGCCCAGGCGGTGGGCGATGAACTCGTCGGCGAGCACGGAGCTGTTGATCTCGATCTCCACCAGGTCAATCGCAATCGTCGGGACCTCGGCCTGGATGACTCGGCGCAGGGCGTTGGCAAAGGAGAGGTTCGTCTTGGAAAGCTCAAAGTCTACGTGGGTAATATCGGCCTGGGATTTGCATCATGTCAGATTCATCTCAGTCCCACTGCGAGGAGGCGCCAGGGAGAGGGCCTCCCATACCGCTGAGATCTTGACTTGGGGCTGCTCGGGCTCCCCGTCCATGACCATGGGGTCGTAGTTCATGCCGTCCATTTTGGCGATGTGAGGCGCGCCGCCGGGGGTGTGCGGTGGTAGTGGTGATGGTGTCGAGGATGAAGATGGGAGATAGCAAGCAGGGAGGCGGTGTCAGCGCAAGCAAAAGTCAAGTGCTCTTTCAGATGCGCACACTCGGGGGCTCGTTTCGCTCGGACTCGGTCGTCGATGATACACAAAGAAACGGGTGGTGGAGGCGATTTTTCGCGACAAGGCAAAAGAGAGGCTCATGCATTGGACATGGCACATGCGACCTATCGACACAAAGTCAGCTAGCTTGGGCACGGAACATTACTAATCCCGAGTCTTATCGCCATACAGGCCCAGCTCTCGGGGGTGCGATAAGAGAAAAAAAAATCCCCGCCATAATTTTCGAGCGAGAACCAGAGAAACGGGTTCGAGACGATCAAAACGACGTCCTAAGACTCGCAAACAGCATCAATCATGAAGATCAAAGCCCTCACCCGTTCCGTGTCGGCACAACAGGCCGCTGGGTCTGACGTAACCAAGCAGCCCCGAAACCTCGACTCTGCCCTGCACCCCTTCGAACGCGCCCGTGAGTACAAGCGAGCTCTCAATGCCGTCAAGCTGGAGCGCATGCATGCCCAGCCCTTTATCGGTCAGCTCGGTCGCGGCCATGTCGACGGTGTATACTCAATTGCCAAGGATCCCAACTCTCTTGAGCATTTCGCCAGTGGAAGTGGTGACGGCGTGATCAAGGTGTGGGACTTGGCTGATCGCGATGAGATCTGGCACTCAACTGCCCATGAGAACATCGTCAAGGGCCTCGAATGGACTCGGGACCAGAAACTGCTGACCTGCGGTGCCGACCGTACAGTCAAGCTGTTCGACCCTTACAACACCCCCAGCGAGGCCGCCCCCATCTCCTCGTGGCTCGGAAGCGGAGCTTTTACAAGTCTGTCGCATCACCGCTCCCGCAACGCCTTTGCTGCCGCCTCGAGCGTGATATCCATCTACGACCTAGAGCGTCACACGGCCGCTCCCGAGGTGCTGCACTGGCCGACCTCCATTGATACAATCACCAATGTCGCATTCAACTACGTTGAGACGTCAGTGCTAGCGTCTTGCTCCAATGACCGTTCCGTCGTCATCTACGATCTCCGTACCTCGACCCCCGTTACCAAAACCGTGCTCAAGTTCGCTAGCAACAAGATTGCCTGGTCGCCCATGGAGGCCTTCAACTTTGCCGCCGCCTCTGAGGACCACAACATTTACCTCTTTGACATGCGTAAGTTCGACCGTGCCCTCAACGTCTTGAAGGACCACGTCGCCGCCGTCATGGATGTCGAGTTCTCCCCGACTGGCGAGGAGCTCGTCTCCGCCTCCTGGGACCGCACCGTCCGCCTCTGGAACCGAGACCGTGGTCACTCCCGGGACACCTACCACACCAAGCGCATGCAGCGCGTCATGGCTGCCCGTTGGACCCCGGACGCCCGCTACGTCCTGTCGGGCTCCGACGACGGCAACATCCGTCTGTGGCGCGCAAACGCCTCCAAGCGCGAGGGCGTCAAGTCGGCCCGCCAGCGCCAGGCCCTCGAGTACAACGACGCCCTCATCCAGCGCTACGACCACATGCCCGAGATCCGCCGCATCAAGCGCCACCGCCACGTCCCCAAGGTGCTCAAGAAGGCCGGCGAGATCAAGTCCGAAGAGCTCAAGAGCATCAAGCGCCGCGAGGAGAACGAGCGCCGCCACTCCAAGAAGCAGTTCGAGCGGAGAAAGGGCGAGAGAGAAAAGATGGTCCTGGCAACGGAAAAGTAAAGAAAAGCAAAAGGCTGTACTTGTTTGTCGGATCTATATCGAACATGTCGAGGTTGTCGAATTTATACTGGAAAAGAAAAGGAGAATGGGACATGTTGGGTGTTGCAACGAGGGCATGGCAATGGCATTGCAAGGCGTTCAGGTTTTAAAATATGCTCGTCGGAAGCTTTGGTACATTTATACCATCAGCGGGGCCTCTGTATAAATAGGCAAGCCTCTTATTCTAGTTGTTTCAATCATTCAATGTGCAATAGCAGCTACTCTGAGACAATGTGCACTTTTACAATGCAATGCAGACGAGTAAAGTGAAGATACGTAATTCGCATGTTAAGATCTAAAAGAAAAAAGATCCCTGGAAACAAAACCCACAAGGGATTCTATGAGCGGCTTGCCCAGTCTGTTTGCGCGTTGTATGACGCCCATTTTTAGAGCGCCGTTTATACCATCTATCCCATCCCAACGAGTATCCCCCCTTTTTGTTATTCGCTTCGTTCACCAACAAGGAAGATATGAAGACGGGACCTTAAAACATTTTCAACGCCGTGGAGTACCCTTTCTGTAGACCAAGCACATTGCGTGTACTCCCAGACCAGATCGCAGCCCGAGCTGTTCAATCTTGAATTGCCTGATTTCTCTCAAAAGGAATCGAGACCAACAAAACAAAACGCCTGCAAAGGAAAAACAAGAAAGAAAAAAATCCAACAAAGTGAGGAACATAATGTCGATCCGCAAACCCGTGCCATGAGATCGAAGGCATCTATGTATCAATCGAACGGAAAACGCCCATGCCGCCGTCTTTTTTTATTTTATGTTGCTCCTCCCGTTCCATTGATATTTGATGGTCCTCCAGTTTCGTAGCATCATAAAGCCGTATCCCACCAAAACTCCCAGGTTACTATAAAAAAAAAACCTATCAAGTGTCCCATTGTCCGTGCCTAGAGTATTATAATGTTTGAGTTGTTAAGCTGTTGTACACACCGGACGGTGTCCGGGAAAGGTTGTAGACGGCATCAATTCAGTGCCTAAACACTGTTGCGAGCAGCCTTCTGAGGCTTGTAGTTGGGCAGCTCATTGAACCAGCCCTTTTCTTCGTCATATTTGTAGGCATGGAACTCAATTCCATAGGGCTTGGGCTCAATGGCGTAGAGCATACCCAAGGGAACATCCATGTCGGTGATGTCTGCAAGAGAGTGGTCCATAAAGTAGGCCATCAAAACTCTGCAAACGGAGCGGTGACCAATAATAATGACATGGTCTTCAATGCGTTCGATCTCGCGAACCATATCGCGCAGGCGGCTAACAACCTGCAAGTAACCCTCACCACCAACGCCAGGGTAAATATAGTTGAGCTTGTCCTTCGATCTCTTCAGGTATTCTTCCGGGTGGCTCTTGGCGATTTCAGAATACGTCATACCCTCAAATTGGCCGGCGTTCATCTCGTTGAGCATCTCCCAATTCTTGACGTCATAATCGTCATCAGCGTCAAAATACTCCGCTGTATCCACACTTCGCTGAAGCATCGAAGTCCAAACGCAAAAATTCTTGTTGTCCAAATCTCGGTTAATTTCTGGGTAAGGAGGAGTATTGTCCCCGGGAAGAGGGGGGAATGTAGCCTGAGCCAGCTTGCTCTTCTGTTCAATGAGCCATTGCTTGCGCTTGTAGGTCATAAACTTATGCAGGGCAAGACCGTAGTAATGGCCGCGCTCAGTCAGGGGCGCGTCGCCGCCAAGTTTGCCCAATTCGTTATCGACGCTCTGACCATGTCGAGTGATCCAGATCTGTCGAGGTGCAAGATTGAAGCTTGCAAGATAATGGCTTATACCGTTGCTCAAAAACCCCTTCAGTCGGTATTGAACAAGTTTTCTGCCAACGTCAATCATCTAAAAGTTGTTAGTGAATCGAATATCTGCAGCATGTGGTTGTTACATACCTGAATATATTGCATATCATGAGCCTCCTCGTAGTCTCCAAGGGGCACGTAAGCGCTTTCATATGCAGCAACTCGCTTCTTGAAGTCCTCGAGAGACTTCTGGGGGTCTTTGTCACGGTAATCAGGACCTGACAGCTTGAGTCGCATGTTTGCCTCAAGCAGATGAGGATCATGGCAAATACTCTCAATAAACAAGATGCCCAGATTGGGCTCTCTCTGTCGGATCCGGTTCACAATACCTTGACGTCGCTCAATAGTACTGTTTGTGGCATCGAGAATACCAACAGCTCCACCATGAACAAGGAGGTAATCCAGCAACTCATCCAATGTATCCATGGCAACCTGCTCTCGTATCGCCGCAGCTGATTGGTTGTTGGGGTCGAAGAATTGCGCCGACTGGTCCATTTCGGCCTTCTCCTGGACTTCCACGTCATTGAGGTCGAGAATATCGGGTTCCCTGTGTTCTGGAGGCGTCTCATCGCCCAGTGCAGGGACGCCATTTAGCAGAATAGCGGCGGCCCTTACAGGCGGGTCGAGGTGGCCCGGCTCTGGAAGCAATTTAGGATGGACCGGAACCTTGCGTCCAGCGGCGACTCGTCTTCGGTTACCAACGTTGAAGATACGCGAGTCATGTTGCTGCCACGAAAGATACCGTTGAAGCTTCTTTGTGATGTAAGACTTTCCTCGTGCAGGCAAGCCAACCATGACAATGACCAGCTTAGCAGCGACATCTCGTTTGGGGATCCTTCCGTCTGGCGAGACCCGCGAACGGGTCATGCCAGGGATGTTCAAAGTTGTCGCATGGGGTCGTACTCGAGGGGTCTGGCTGCCCGAGTTCTGTCGCAGCGGAGGACTGTTTCACTCAGGTCAGTACGACGCTTGTCCTATAAGGCATGAACCAGCCACGACGACCGAAACTGGTTGCGGTGTGGCTTTGCGACAGAGCGCAACTTTAATAAATAAATAAAAATTCATGATGGCACTTACATGCGCGGGGAGCTGGGCGCAGTCGACGTGACACTTCGCGCATAGGGAGGAGTCTCCGTCAGATCATTCATGCCACGCAGAGCAGTGGCCATTGAGTGAGTCGCAGGAGGAGGGAGATGGTCATCATCGACAGGTGGCGGGAGCACGGCGAATGTGCTGTCGGATTCGGCGGCGGTAGTCGACGAGGCGACGGGGGATTTGGGCGAAGATCTGGGCGACGCGGATGGCGAAAGTCCAAGAAGGCTATGCATGACAAGCTTGGCCAGGGCCGACTGTTTGGATTGTTTGCGACCAGCGTCTGTGTCGGTAGAGAAAAGATTGGGTGAGCCTGTGTCTTTGATTCTTTGTGTCTTTTTTTTTTCTTTCGCCGTTGTTGAGATGTTGTAGTAGATGTAGAGGGGTGGGATACGCAATGTATGGGGAAAGTTGGTGGCAGCTTTGCGACCAAGGAAAAAAGGTGGGCTGGCTCCAAAGGGGTGGCAAACTCTACCGGCCGCACCTCTATGAATATGAACGAATATGGATGGGGGGGGGGCAGGGCACAATCAAAGTAAATGAAGCTTCTATAGGCGGGCGATGACAATAAACGACGTGGATAAGGTTGGGAAAGATGATGGGGGAAGAGAAATAAGAATGAGACATACCTGCTGGGGCCACCGGAATTGCTGAAGGCATCTGAGTAACAAGGGAGAAGCCACTACGAGGAGACGGAGAGGGCTCCAGGTAAGTCGCAAGCTTGCTGTGCTGGCGCTGGGATTGGCGCTGCCGACGGTCGTCGATACCCTGGAAACCCTGTCGAGGTGAGCCGTGGGTGCCCTGAGAGGCTCTGTCGCAGCAATGACTCCTACTTACAGTGGCTGGCCGTCCAATCCAGCAGCAGGGATTGCAGCCCCAGCGAAGCCGGCTTGCTGGGTGGGCGCAGTGGGCCGCAGGGGGCGACTCCAGGTGGGTATGTGTGGGCTCCAGTGGGAGCTCCAGCGGGTCACCACTGGCCGCGCAGTGGTGAGCACGTCTGATGGCGATGGTTATGAGTTGAGATATTGGTGGCTCGGCCTGGTGTGCTTGGCGCGCGGCGCGGGCGATGACACTCCTTGCTGCGGGCTAGCTTCGTTGCTGCTGCAGGGAGATGGGCACTCACGCGGGGGAGCGAGAGTGTGTGCGTGTGCGATGACCCAAGCCAAGCTGGGTGGCGTCTTCGGGGCCTTCGGGGCGCTCGGTGCGCTTCTCGGTGCTGTCTTTGGCCGAACGTCTGCGCGCTCCAGGCTGTTTGCAGAAGGTCGCAGCGGTAGTGTGGGAGCGCACCTGGGTCCGACGTGCAGCAGCAGAGCAGCGTGCGGTGAATGTGGGGGGTGAGACGGGAGGGGGGATGAGGCACGAGAGAGTGGCCCTAACTAATGCCAGAAATGGTCTTGGTGCAATCTGAGGTGCGTTTAGGGCTTGACTGCCTTGTTTGTGTGTAAGTTGTTTGTTGGAGGGGCTTGTTGAGGCGCGAGGGCGGGTGATAAGATTGAGATGGGAGGCCCGTTGAGTCGACTGTTGAATTCGGTCAGGCCTTGACCGAGAGAGTGCGTATAGTCGATTGTGTCGTAGTGCAATGCGCTGCGCTGTCTGTTTCGTGTTGCGGCGGCTGTGCAGGTTAGACTCTGGGTTGTTCGTTCGTTCCCGGTAATACTTGGCAGAGGCTTATGTATAAGTGTCCCATAGGATGGATGAGGTGAGGCCAATTGTTTTTCTTTTTTTAAATCTTGCCGTCGTGTCGAGTGCGGATACGTCACATGTTTTTCTTTTCAGGCTGTGCCCAGACTATATACATACATCGAGCAGCAAGAGGCAGCCTGTAATATTATACTGGTCGCGTCTGGTGTATGGTTGCTTGGGTGTTTGGTTGCCCTGACGGGGGTGGTCGTCCTGGTCAGGAGAGCAACCAGGCAGAGTGAGGTGATTCGAGGTGGCCCGTGGTCCTGGTCGTGCGGTGGATGTGAGCCCAAGTCAAATATGTATTTTCCCAAGCCTTGCGCTGCCCATTTTACTGCCTAGTCGTACACTGTCTATTCAAGGTTTCAGTCCAAATGCCTTGTCCATCCCATCACCCTCGAGCGAGACATGCCGTCCAATGCCACGGAGCAACCATCCCTCCTCTCCGTCTGGCTCGTCATCGTGCGAGTCCCGTGGCGCATCGGTCGTGTTAGTTGGGCGCCCGCGTGCTTGGAAGAGATGCCTGTGTGACAGCGCGTGGGTGGGCGTTGATGAGCTCCTGGCTGCCATCCGCCATCGATCGGCCTGCTCTTTGTCCAGCTTACATCATTGTACATGCTGCAGGCTGTAGCAGGGTGCCTTGCGTACCTGGCGCCTCTCGCGCTGGGCCGTTTGGCTTGCAAAAAAATCAGACTCCTCTACCCACGCAGAGGGAATATACTCTGAGCTAGCCTGGAAAGACTTGTTCTCTCAAGAGCACAAGATCCATCTGCTTTCCCACCCATGATGCTCCATCTCAAGTCCCAAGATCCGGAACCATCGCCCCTCTGCCTGCCCCCCCCCCCCCCCCCCCCCCCCCCCCTCCCCCACCCCCCCCCTCCCCCCCCCCGCCCCCCCCCAGCAACTCCACACCCTCACCATCCCCCAATCCATCACCACCTCTATCTCTTCTCCTGCCCGCCCTGCTGCCGACGCCCCTCATCCCCCCCCGCCACCTGCCCCCGCCCCCCCCTCCCCCCACCCCTACCCCACACCCCTCGATCAGGCCGCCGCGCAATCGTGCAGTCCACAGCCTACTGTCCGTCC
>JAHVYB010000331.1:0-29081 GCA_020623695.1 Calonectria henricotiae | reverse complement strand
AAGGTCCAGAACATGTCTGTAGTGTGACACGAGTGACAAACGGAACAACGTTGGGTACAGAGTGAGCATCTCATGTGATATTGTCGTGAGTTATGTGCAGGCAAGGAAATCTTGTAGTTATAGAACAACGATTATATGTCTGTTTTGTGGTTTTGTTTTCTCTTTGTCATAGTTTTCTTTCCTTTTTTTTTTTTTTTTTTTCTCCTTTCTTTTTTTTTTTTTTTTTTTTTTTTTTTTTTTTTTTTTGTAGCGGGCCCCAGAACAACAACCCTGGTCGGGATCATGGGGAGAGCCAGGGACCAACCTTGGAAGAGCATTACAATAATAGCAGCAACCGGGCCGCCCTGCTCGCTTTCTCGGATGCTGCCCGCCCAAACTATGCGAATTGCTGTGTCCAAAGAACCCTCATCCGCATCAGTCATCCGTTGTCTTGTCATTTGCGTATCCAAAAGTCACAAGACCCGAGCCCAGCTGCAAGGAGTCTGCACCCAACGCGCCTCCCGCTGCCCACTTGAGCTGATCGCTTTCAAAGTGCCCCATCGTCAGGTCAGGATCCGCCCCCCTCCCATCACCCTTAACATCAGCGTAAGCCACAGTCACGAACACGCGCGGTTGGGTTGGTTTTAGATGCAGAACAGTGCGGTAGGGTGCGGCAGATCGGTCGACGCTTGCTCCGTGCTGACTTTCGTCATGTCAATGGCAGAGTAGTATTGCAGAATACTCGTCATAGACGCGTCTTGCACTCATAGGTAGCCCATAATCCAAGTGTCCCCCTCCCCACTCGTAGTCTACGCTGCTAGTTAATTTGTGTCTTTTTTTCTTCTTCAACATTGGGACTACGTAGTGCCTTGCGTATGTGCCTCGGCTGTGCAGCTATAAGAGTTACCATGTCCTGCATCAGCGCAAATCCTTATCTTGGCAGCGTCCCTCCTCCTGTCCATCATCATGTCTTGGAAACTCAAGGGTCCCCTTATCCACTATCAAGCAAAGTAAAAAAAAATTTGCCCATGTCAACCAACATACAGCCCAACAGGGACGCGGCGTCCGCGGTAGCAAAATACGAGAAGTGGACAGGAACGAATATATATATATATTAAAAAACACTCCCCTCGGTGTGATGGGTCAAAAAAAAAACACAACCCGAACTTGAAGAAGTCCACTCACCTTGGCGCGTGCTCTGAGACTCATTCATAGGGCCACCACAGCAAGCCTGTGGATTTCCCCATCCCAAACTGTCTAGTCTCGTAGTCTATTTTGGGAAACAAAACACTGGTCGTGGTGGCACACACGTCCGCCACGTCCCACTTCTAGTGCGTATCGCTTCAACGGCTCGCCTCGATTCGTCGTCATTGCAGACGTCCAGTCGGTAGCATACCGGCCGCAGCGGCTTTCTTCACGCCCACCCCCTTTTATTTCCCACCTCCCGCATCCATCCACCATACGAACCTTTGTGCATTTTATTCCTCAACTCTCGGGGACCCTCCCCCGAAGCTACAAAAGCTACCCTACCTGCACGTCCTATTGGGGCGCCAGACCTTGTTTTTCTCCCTTGCCAGCCTGGCCATTGCTCTAGTGCTCCCCTTACTCGCCTTGCTTGCTTCCGTTGTCTGCTGCACTCCCTACGTGCGAATCCATCATTATCCTTAATATGGCCTCCTCCAGTTCGCGACCCCGTAGCCCAATTCATCCCACCCACACATAGAATACCACTAGACGTCATCTTTCCATCTCGTCCCCTCATAAAAATGTCCGATCTATCCGGCCATTTCATCATAACAACCCCCCCCCCCCCCCTTCTCCTTCTCGATCCAGACTCCAACCACATTGTCTCACTTCAGCCCATTGTAGATATCTGCCCGCCCTTTTTTGCATCTGCATTGTCACACAACTCTCCCTTCCCTTCGCTCACTCAACCCACCTGTCGTTGCAATCAGATCTCTCCCACGCACCGTCCAGTTAGTGATGGCGCTTTTGCGATAACACCGTCGGCCCGTCACTTATAGCGAGCTTCATATTTAGCATTTAGCTGCACCTAATACCCTTTTAGTTAATACTTCGCATGCTACTCTCGACGCATGCAGGCCCTGTTCGCCTCCATTGGCTAACTGACATCCACAAGGAGGGGCGCCTGAACTGGGCAACACTAACTTCTTCCAGCTTTATTTGACATTTTCAAACAAATTCGACTGCTCAATCATCAACTACAATACACTAGCAAATTCGCCATGTCATAGCATTCGTGTTGCGACTAAACTGTTGCCTACCTCTCTGTTTCGTCCATGTCCTCCCCTACCATCGCAAGACGCCAAGTGCACCACCACCATCTGCATCTTGTTTCGCCTACTCCCGAGACATGTGCCAATTCTGGCTTCACATCTTCCCTTTGCCCTTCACCATCGATTGAAGCGTATACTCTAGTTCTACACCGTCATCTTCTTCAAGCCACAAGTTCACCACCTTCTTCAGCCGACTCTCCACACCCAAGACTTCGGCCATGTCTCTAAACAACAGCGGCAAATCGGGTTCCCCTTTGCTGAAGCCTTGATTCACCCTCGTATACTCTGCCAGCTTGAGCTGGTCGACATCGAATTCAATCTTGGTCAAAAGTTGCCACGTTTGCTCATGGCTCGGTATCGTCTCCAGCGGCAACACTGCCGTAGGCAACCGTTTTACCCGCCCACCTGGTGTCTTTAAAATTATTCTCTCCATTAGATATCGCCGAGGGTCCTGTGTCTCCCCTAAGGCCATATTATCCTGTGACTGGCCATGGCGGCGCTTACCGCGTTGGATTTCTCGTATTGGAGGGCCGCTCATACGTAAGCCACTCTGATTGTCTTGAAGTCCTTCTTCGCTCTGGTTACAGGGATCAAATATTTTGTCAGGTAGTGGCGGTGCCATCAGCAGCGAAACCCGAGACAAATGTGACCGCCGTGTACCACGATTCGATGAGCCCTCTCTTATGGTTCTTGTACTTGTCAGTGCAAGATTGGGATGGCGTGACGCTGGTTGGGAGAAGGCCTCGAGTTGACGGGGTCCCCGACCTGAGCTGGTCCGATCTGAAGACCCCTAGCCTTCCAAAAGCTCAAACCCGTTAGTGCTGCTGTATATCGTATTCTTTGGGCTGGCATTTGAGTCATTGCGGCTGATCCTCCGTCTTCCGACCAACATGGAGCTTTCATTTCTTGGTGTGTGCATCCCCACCTCGTGTCTACCTCTGGGTGAACCATCCCCGAACTGGAGGGTCGTCTGTCTCAGGCCATCATCATCCATTGTATTCCCCGTCTGCCTTGAAGTCACTCGGCCAGTTCTCCTCTCCCTCACCAAAGGTTCACCTGGGCGGCTAAGCCTTGCTGGGCCACGATTCAAGACGCTCTCAGGCAGCCAGCTGTCAGAAGACGGTGGCGTCTGCAGATTGCTGAACGCGCTAGCATCTTGAGACGTGGGGGCGATTTGATCACGCTGTCTGCGCACAGTAAGCTCCGGCTGGCTCACAGTTGGCGATAGACCCGTTTCAGGACGCCCGCTCGCAGCAATCTCCGCAGCATCGACGTGAGGGTTCGGTTCCCCGCGGTCCAGCAAAATATTGAAGGCTCCTCGCGGAGAGTTACGGGGTCGCGGGGTAACTGGCTCTGGACTGGAAACGTCAGCAGTAACGCCTTGTATTACTGATAGTTCCTCCTCTCCCTCTTCCTCTTCTTCTTCCTCTTCTTCTCTGAAGGTGTTTAACATTGAGCTTGTCAATTCCATCAATGGCTGGCGCCCAATCCAACGCTGACTCGTCGTCTCGCATATACTAACTTCATCCCGGCAATGCAGGTTCTCCAACGTGGCAGTTTCATCGACTGCAATCTCGATTGGCTCGTCTCGCTTCGGTTGGAAAAATTGGCGAATAGCCTCTCGGCGATGAGTTGGCACAGGATCCTTGCGATGAACCTGATGGCTAGTTCTGTTGGTTTCTGTGGAGGCGATGCTTGGTGGAACATGGACTGGGACCAATCCTGTGATGCTGCACTCGTCGCTAGCGTTGCTCTCCTTGCGCGCCAAGTTCACGCTGGTAACCATCCGCATCTGCGCCGTCACCATGTTTGAGTTGCCTTCTGTGTCAGATTTCTCCGTATCGATTTGAGTGTTTCCCAATCCCCATTGGTCGTTGATTTCAGCACAGTGAGCACTAAGGTGATTCCCAGCCGACACAACAGGGGCGTCGAGGTCGACTTCGTTGAGGACCTCAAGAAGTTCCAAGTCATCCATTTGAGAATATTCATCAACTCGATCGGTAGTTTCCGTGTTTACTTGGTTTGTTTGCGTGCTGTATCCATCTGTAGAATTCGCCTTCAGTTCCGTTGGCGGACTGCTCACGCGTGGTTGAATTGGAGTCGTAGTTTTGTCATCAAGTCTGACACCCGAGCGTTTTCGTCCAGACTTATACACTTGGTCACACAGACCTTGGAAGCAGTCCAGAATCGCCTGCTCATTTTTTAAGAGCACCTCGTCTTTCAGCGGTGAGACATTTGGATCGTAGGATCCAGGGGGGCAGGCTATGTCGAGTCTCATGAAGGGATTCGTGAGCGATGCCGCTGAATGCTCTGAGCCAAGCGATGCAGCGAGTTCCTTTTTGAAAATAATCACAATTTTTTTCCCAGCTCCCCTTGAAGCTAGGACTGGGCGAGAGTCAACAGATATAAATGACCCTCTATCTTTGATGAGACCCGGGTTGGCTCCCGCCTTTGGTAGGAATGCATTCAGTGTGATCACGCCTGAGTCTCGATTCGCCCTTGTGTTGCCGCCCTTCAATTGCGTGGTCACTTCAACACACTGGGAAGCCAGAACGCTTCCAAAAATCTGAGCCACTGCTTCATGGATCCTTTTGGAGGGACAGGGAGAATAAGAGATGACCAGATTAGATTCTCCAAGCACTTTTAGGAGAAGTTTCAAATGAGGGAACGCCAAAGCATATGCTTCGAGAAGCCGCTTGATACTGGATAACGTCTTGCGTCTCCCTTGGATTGCAACCTGTTTTCGGACAGGTAAGGTCTCAAAGAGCTTCAACGCTTGAACCGTTGTACCAACTGTCCCGGAGACCGGTTGTTTCTTTTCTACGCCGCCCTCACCAGAGTTCAGATGGATCGAAGTAGCGACTGGGTCTTCAGCCGTTTTTGTGATTAGTTTGACAGTTGCCAGAGAGTTTGCACAGGCGAGCGCCTCGCCCCTAAATCCCAAGGTCTGGGCCCCTTTGCTCTCCAGCTCGGCAAAGGTTTTCAGTTTGCTCGTGTGCGACCGGCGGCCCAAAGAATCGAAGTCATCAATATTGATTCCATGTCCATTGTCTCGGACTTGAATCTTGTCCACCGTGTTTGGGGATATTTTGACTTCAATTGAAGTAGCTCCGGCATCAATTCCGTTGTCGACGAGTTCCTTGACGAGGGAGACAGGACTGGTGATGACAGCGCCGGAGCTCAGGAGGCGTATTGTCGACGCTGGCAGAGGAGATATCATCACGACAGAGGTGAGGAGATGCCCAACATGACGTTAGACATGAGGCACATATGTTGAGTTTGTAGAACGAATGTTGTTTATTATTATGAGCAGAGTTGGATGCCAATTACTGAAACGGGAACAATAACATGCGGTCATAGCGGTATGGCATAAATTGGGGAGATGAAGGGTTGAGAGAGTGCGTGTGGGGAGTGTCCTGGAGAATTCCTTATTTTCCCAAACCCGTCACCTTGTGTGCCTGGAATCATTTTCAAGGTATTGGAGTGGCCCAAATGGACGATTGGTTTCGGAAGGAGACAAAGTTGCTCAGAAAGGCTCTTCCCGCCTTCCACAACGCCGGTCCCCATTCTGTTACGCGCCATGGCCTGCCTAGGTACCTAGGGACGGAAGCCATGGGAAGGTGCGAGCAAGGTACGTACCAGCACCGTGCAGTCCCTGCATCTGTGACGTGACGTCCCGACCCCGCTACAACACACCCACATAGAACATCAGCATCCTCAATGCTTGCGTCTCAGTGGTCCCGCACCAGAAACCCCCTCCACGTAGATCCCACTTGCTTCCAGCAACAACATCTACCACCAGCTATCCCTAGAAAACCCCCCATACGCATTTCATACCACTGCTTCCAAGCGGCCCATTTCCCCTCCCCCCGCCAATTTCGTAATCATGTCGCTCAAGGGCCCCTCCCCTCAACACCACGACGGCTCTGCCCTGCGCATCGCCATTGTCCACGCCCGTTGGAACTCGACCATCATCGAGCCCCTCGTCGCCGGTGCCAAGGAGAAGCTCCTGACCAACGGTGTCAAGGAATCCAACATTGTCGTCCAGTCCTGCCCCGGCTCTTGGGAGCTCCCCATCGCCGTCCAACGGTACAGGAAACACCTCCCACTCTCGCGTCCCTAGCTCCGGTGACCATTGCTGACATATCTTCTCTTGCCTGGCGCTACAGTCTCTTCTCCGCATCCCAGATCCAGAGCACCGCTACCGGAGGTCCCTCCGCCACCGATCTCCTCGCCTCTTCCACTACAGACCTCTCATCCCTCTCCGCCTCAGCCGCCTCATCCGGTGCCTTTGACGCCATCATCGCCGTTGGTGTCCTCATCAAGGGCGAGACAATGCACTTTGAGTACATTGCCGAGTCCACGTGTCAGGGCCTCATGCGCGTGCAGCTTGACACGGGCGTTCCCGTCATTCTAGGAGTCCTCACTGTCCTGGACGACGACCAGGCCAAGGCTCGTGCCGGCGTTGACGGCAAGGGCCACAACCACGGCGAAGACTGGGGTCTGGCTGCCGTCGAGATGGGTGTCAAGAGAAGGGAGTGGGCAAATGGAACCATTGACGGTTAAACCATCTACTAGACGACTGAAATATTTGGGTTAAATAAATGCTCAGGTCAAAAAAAGATTTGTCTACGAGAACAAATAGCTTGGATACCCATAGATCTATAGCATCCAAAACAAAAACAAGACCAGACAAGAAACAAAGAAAGCAGACATCAGAGGCTTCTTTTGGAGAGTCGATCGTATTGCAATGACTCCAAATTAGTCAATTACCGGCATAGAGACTTATCTATCATGCACCAGACGCGAATCCCAGCGAGCCGGTGCCCGTCACTTCTTTCCCGTCAGACGCCCGAACAAAAAGAATGATTCTAAAATATACAAAAATTGCACGTGGCTTGCAGTCACCGTAGTAAGCTGTCCAAGCCCGCATATTTTGAGATGCAAAAATAGTGCCGTTTTCGAGTCCAATCTCTTTCCCTGATAATATCCTCATGATATGTCACCCAAAATTAAATCATGCCGCTTAGTCCGCTACCGAGTCCCTTCTTGCTCTTCCACATCGATCGCTTCTTCTCTCTCTTTGCCTTCATGGCTTCCCAGCCCTCTTCATCATCGTCGTCTGATCCATCATCATTGGGCTTAATAATGTTGATGGTTGCCTTGGGCTTCTCATCGTCCCAGCGGCCAAGGGCTCCAGACATTGTGTTGGTACGACGGTGGTTGTCACCCATTGGGTTAAGCTGCGATACGGGACGGTATCGACCAGGAAGGCCGACGTTGCTTCGCTCGGATGGCGCGATAGAAGGGGTGTAGCCCATTCCACCGCCTCCCATTCCTCCCCGGATGGAGCCAGCATATCCAGCCTGAGGACCAAAAGAGCCCAAGTTCGGGGGAGGTTGGACCATGCTCATGGTTCGCATGCCGGAGTCCATCATACGGGGTGGCTCCATGGTGGGTTCAAACATCATGGAGTGCCGTGAGGACAGGTCGTTCATTGACTGAGTGGCCGCCAAGCTTCCATAGGGGTTGTGCATCTGAGGTATACCCATATTGGGCTGTGGCTGTGGTGTCTGGTTGACAGCCATCATCTGCATGAACTGCATCTGCATCTGCATGAACTGCGACATCTGTTGTGTCATTTGTAGCTGGGCCTGATCCCCCACAGACATTGGCGGAGGCTGAGGAGGCATCTGGCTCATCTGGTTCATCTGGTACATCATATGGGGAGGGATTCCAGAAAGAGGATCAAAGCCTTGTGGTCCGTTCATGCCAGGGATGAGCTTTTGGCCATCAATGTTGGGGCTTCCTCTTCGCATAGCTCGAGATCGCTCTTCGTTGGCAATGACACCAACCAGACCGCCAACAGGAAGACCCTGCTGCTGAGGCTGTTGAGGGGGTTGAGGGACGGCGGAGCCTCCACCAAACGCCATCGACTCCCTAATCGCAGGCTTGTTGATGCTGGCGCCAACAAAGGGATCCTGGGGAAGGTTGCGAGCAAATGCCGGCAGAGCGGAGTGGCGCTGGGTGTTGGCGGGAGCCTCGCCCATCGAGGAACCAGGTCTGGGTGGCTGAAGAAGAACAGAGGCGCGAAGGTTGGGGTTGGAACCCATGTTGCTGAGTCGGGTAGGCGGCCGGTTCTTACCCGGGAACCCATGAGCCTGCAGAATAGCCAAGGGCACTTCTTCGTCTTCATCCTCGTCAGAGATACCAGTAGGGGGTCCAGGTGAGGGCGTCTTCTTCATCATATGCAGATGAGGTGCGCTCATAGACGATGGCAGTTGCGCACGGTCAGAGTTCAGGTCAGGTTGTTCGCCAGTCACCTTCATCATTTGTTGTCGGTAGACAGCCATGTGAGCCTCTTGCTTCCTCCTTTGCTTCGCCTGCTGCTTCGACTTCTCCTGTTCATCCTCGTCGTCATCGTAGTTGATTTCATCTTCGTCGTCATCATCGTGGGTGGTTTCCTGAGCCGTGTCGGTGTTGCGCTCCTTATCCTGGCGGTACTTCTCAAACTGAGCAGGTGTCATAACCTTGTTTCGCGGGGGGCTGGAGGCACGGCTAGTATATCTGTTGGCGACCCGTGAGGAGTGGGCCAGTGTTCCCTCGAAAAGATTATCGTCACCCTTCTTAAAGCTGGAGTTGAGTGGGCGTCGGGACAAGGAAGAACTGTAGCTATCCGAGGTGTCAAAGGTGTCCTCATCACGGCGATAACGTCCAGTCTGTGTGTTGGAGTAGCTATTGGGCTTGTTGTCTGACAGAAGCCTTCCGACGGCAATGGAGTCCTGGAGCAGCTTGGCATCTTCATCCTCAATAATGTCCGATGGTCGGCTCTGCTTCTTGAATGAGGTCTGGTGACGGGGCACGGGTGGTGGCACATCGGTGTCGGGTGACGCCGGGTCGGAACCAAGTAGGTTGTCATCTGAGTTTTGACTGTTCCACGAGGCCGGGGGGGGCTCGACCTTGGTGGCCTTGTTGATGCTCAGAGGCGCGGGTTGAGCAGATCGGTTGCCCGTCAGGGACCGAGGTGCTGCTGCCGAGGCACCTTCCATGTTCTTCACCGTAGCCATGCTAGCCCGCTTGTCGAAAGTGGTGAACATAGATCCGAAGTCACCGCCCATGTCCATGCCACCGTTCTCTTCCAGTTTTGGGGGTGTTGCTGTGCTGGTTGTGGAGTCTGTCATGCCCCTCGCTCGTCCTGTGAAGTCTTGGTGCTGAATTGTTGGAATAGGCGGCACTTCTGAGATCTCGTTGGTGGGCTGGCTGTTTTTCTTGTTCATTCCAAAGGAAAAGGTTCGACCAGCACGGTTCAGGAAGCCAGATCCGCTCGACTTGGGCGCTGCTCGGGAGCCAATGTCGTGGAGGTTCTTCTTGGAGGCGTGCTTCGAATCATCAAGATCAGTCGACGATGGTGCAGTCGAAGCGTTGCTGTGTCTTGAAGAGGTATCAGTGGATGTGGCCTTAGTCGTGTTTGACGCCCCACTTCCCCTGAGAAGGAGGTCAGCGCCATAGTGCATGACTATTTTTCTAGTACCATGAAAACGGGTGTTGCCGATTTGGGGAAGGGGAGGGTTGTCATGGTCCAGGGGATTAAGGGCACTTACCGGTTACCACTCTTCAGCTCTGCAAACATATTGTCTTCCCCTTCTAGGTCAAGTTGGGCTGGTCTAGGAATGTGACCGCCCGTGGCCTTTGCCATTCTCGCTCCTCCGTCAAATGACTTGTTAGTGGACGGGTCGTTTCGCTCGATAACCCGGAAAGATGACGGTTGTTCAGGTGCTACTTGGCCATGCTGGAAATCTTCCGACGTAGCGGTGGACCTCCGCCTGTTGAACGCAACACCGAATCTAGGCATAAAGAAGGCGCTTCGGGAAGTCGATCTAAGTTAGGTGCAACCCATAAACCAGATGCTCGGCGCAAATGTGGAATGAAATAAATCGTCTAGAAGTCGTATACGGCAGTTTTTGACACGGGTTGGGACGAAAGTGGGCTGGGAAATTTTTGAGAATCCGATACGAGGGCCCCGGCAGTAGTGCGATGACGAGGGTATTTCGTGGCGGATCAAGTCAAAGAACCGGGGTATGAGCCACAGAAACGGGCAGCTGCATGATGAGAGGTCCAAGGTCAGCAATGGTCGGGACACGGAAGGAGAATGTAACAATGCCCGAATGATTGTGACGGTGACGCAGGCGGAAGAGGGGGGAGGAGGTGCCAGAGCAACGGGATGCGATGTCGGGACACGAGGCTTTATTGAAGCAGCCGGGCCAGACAGAAAACGACAGATGTTTTGGCCGGTGAGACGAGGCGGTTGGCCGGAAGGACGTGGCATGTGTCATCCAGGGCAAAGAAAGTTGGGACTCACATTAATCTCCAGGAACGAGAGTCGGGTGGTATTAGGAGCGAGTGGCTGGCTAGCCGAGCGAGGGGGGACGTCGATAAAAGCGAAAGGAGGCAACTGGCAAATAAAATAATAAAAAAGAAAATAAAAAGTTGCAAACGGGACGTCCAACGACACAGGCAACAGCAGCAACGATCAATATGAGAACGAAAGCACCAGACGGAGGCGAGGATTAGGAGAAGGATTTGTTGCGAGGTTGAATGAAAGAAAAGGGCGAGCAAGTGGCCCGACGGGAACGATGAGCGGAGGAGGATTGACGGGGTGTCCGTTGCACAGTGCGGGTGACGGTGCTGCCGAGACGGTGCTGCCGGGGGGGGCCTTTTTGTAAATGCACGATGCACGGCCTCAGTGTCTCTGTCTCGTCTGAGAGGAGCAACGAGCGTGGCACAGCAAGGAATGCGGGTCGAAGACAGGATAGCGACGCTGACTCGAGAAGGAAAAGGAATAAGGATATCGGGCAGCGAAGGCGATGGCTACGGGCGTCCTTTGGAACAAGTTGCTGCTGTATCGATTGATGGTTCGAGGTTCGAACAAATCGACGGACAAAAAACGCAGATATGGAAGGGGTGGGCAACACGGCGGTGGCTGCGGATTTGCGGATAGAGCCCTGGGAGGGTGGAAGGAGGGAAGCAAAGAAAGATACGAAGCGAACTGAGCAAGACGGCGGGCTAGGGGACGATGTGTTATTATTTCCCAGGTTCCCACCCACACGACGTCGCCTCGCTGACCACCTGAGGTCTAGTGAGATCTCGTAAGCCGGGTTGGTCGCTCTCTTGCTACGGGCTATTGGCAAGCGGGCTACAGGCCACGGGCTCGGACTGGACGAGCTTGGATAGGCTCGGATGGGTTAATATGGGGAGCATGTACCATTACGGAGTGTGTGCGGGATACATGCGATGCAGCCTCCATGGCCCAGCACAAGAATATATTGCTGTGCATTCGTACATACATGCCACTTGGGTGCCTGGGTTGTCCCTTGGTTACCGGGTTGGGCTGACCTGTTTTGACATGGCCGCCTCTCTCCAGCCTTTTTTTTTCTGCCAGCTCAGCACAGTTGGTAGGTCCAGCGCAGCAGCACAGTACAGTGATAAAAAAAAAAAGAGGCCTGGACATGATAGAGGGACGGCACCCGGGCCAGTCACAGATGGGGAGTGGAACAGGGCCCCAGGACAACGGGCAATCCCATGCCACCACATGCCACCAAGGCCGTGCCATGTCCACTCGCCATCCACTACCATGCCATGCCGTGCCCATGTTCTCAGAACTCCCAATGCCATTCCCTCCCGGCCCCCAACGTGACGGGAGCAGCGCACACGTTTTCTACGACGTATTACGCCGCGAGTATGGCATGTCGGGGCGGACAGTGTCCAAGTTGAGCCACTGTGCGCTTCGTCTACACGGTGTCCGTCAAGCCGCCAGAATAGCAAGGTCGCCGCCTCCAGACTCGGATAAGTTGGACTCGCCAGGGCTCAGCCGGACAGGGTCAGCCCCAGTAGACCAGGATTAGCACGATAGTACGGACTTTTTTGGCCTTGTCTATACGACTATTTTTATTGTTGCTCAACCATCAGGTTTTTTTTCTTCTTGGTCTTCAGCGCGCAAAGTACACAAGGGATTGACCTGTACAATTTTTTTCTCGTTTCGGGAAGCCGCCCCCCCCCCCCCTCATCGCTCCAACTCGGGACTCCAACTCGAGACAAATACCATTTCACACAGTGTCCACGGTGGACCTGCGCTGGACTTCCAGTGGGCTGCGGCGTGTTACAGTTGGCACACGGTTATCAGTTGGGTGCTGGCGGGCGTCGGGCCAAGCCAGCATCAGGAGCGGGCACGGTGGCTTGACCAGGTCGGCGCGCCAAGGGGAGGGGCGGGGAGCGGGGGGGCGTGCAAACTAGGAGACGATGAGGAGGAGACGAAGCGAGAAGAAGCAAAGAAGACAGCGATGGCGCTAGCTATCTCCAGGGCGCTACCGGCAGGGGAAATCCGGACAATGTTAAGATGGCCCTGGAAATTGGGTGGCATCGGAGTCCTGAATGGGATGGATGGCATGGGATAGAACGGATAATGGGAGAAGCCCGTGTGTGTGCGCGCGCCTCCAATGCCAATGAATCTCCAACTCCAGCATGTACACATCCGCTGGGCTGCCATGGGCTATGCAGGCCGTGGATGCTCCGTTGCTTCGTACATACAGATTACAACTAGTCCCGCCTGTCCAATTTTTTTTTCTCCTTGCCCCTGGCCTTAGCTGCAACTCTACCCTCGGGCCTTCCAGGCAGTACTCTATTCTCGGCATGCGGGAACCACACGGACAAGGCCGTCTTTTTTTTTTCCTTTTTTCCTTCCTTATTAAAATAATAAACAAGGTCCCTGGATGAGGCGACGGTGAAGTGGGTGAAGCTGCCCATTATTGATCGGCATCCAACCCCGACAGTGAACCAGAGCTGCGGTGGAGACCCGAATGTCTCACAGAAAGCGCTCTACCTATCGCGGGTGCTACAAGCATCACACACTATTAGCCTCAACCAACTAAACTCCGCCACCAGCTGCTTGGGCCTTTTCTGGTATGTACGGGCTACGGTTTGTCTCTTGGTGTTCTGGTGTCGTAGCGGGTTTCGTGTAGTTGTTTGCAATGTGGATTCTTTGTTTGTTTTGTTTTTTTCTTTCTTTCTTTTTTCCTCTCGCTTGCTTGGTTCGGATTTTTTCCTCAAATTCAATGGTTTGCGCGGAACCGAGTCCCTCCCTATGCAAGCCTCCCGAGGGAGGGCACCACTTCAACGTGACTGTTTAAAAAGCCTCCCCTCCTGGGGTGTTGGCGATCCGAGGTGGGATGCTCCCTGGGTGCCAAAAGCTTCTCTCCCAACAGTCGCAATGCTGGACATAAGGTAACGTCGGTTGGGGGGCGAGCTAACGCCAGAGAAGTGGGCACTCAAGAATCGGGAGTTCTGGACGCATAGGACAGCATGGCGGAGTATTACTATTTCAAGGGTTTAATGTGGGTTTCAATGTGGATGCTGCTGTGGGATGGATCGGGATCCAACATCGACGAGTCAAAGTGTCTGCCAGGGGATTGGCAGCTGTTGTGGGCTTCCACTGGGAAAAAGAACAATGGCCTTGGATTGGTGTTTTAATTTTTTTGTACTTTTTCGCAATGTTACTTCTTTTGAGGGGTTGGATCGGATTTGGGGCTTGGCCTTGCATGTGGTTCTCTACTGTTTTGTTTTGCCACGACGACACGACACAACACAACACAACAATAACAAAACAAAAATAGTGCGGCGGCCCGACCCCAATGAACAGGTAGAAAGAGAGAAACCAAAGAAAACGAATTCAGGCACCAAATTTTACGTCCAATTCTTATCTCGTTCAATAGTTCATTAATCACCAAATGCTTATTCAGACAGAAATACGGGTAAGCATGGCAATAAGAACAATCAACTAAATGAAGATTTGGCAACCGCAGCTGAGATCACAGGCCTAAAAGCACCGATTTACTCTGGTGCAGCCAAAGTCCCATGTACACGAGGTTGCCGCACGCACATCGTCCCATCCAATCTACACCCGCACCCCCTTGCAACCCCCGGAACGAATTACCATAGCTCTTTTTTTTTCACTTTCCCTTTCATTCTCCAAAAAAGATAGCTCCCAGCTTTTCAATATGACCACTGCGCTGGGGAGATGGGGGATTCTGCGACGGGGATGCCGGCCTCGTTTCGCACGGCCTCGCGGGCTGGGGCTTCAGGACCCTCAGGCAGAGCGACGAGCGAGCGAGCCAGGTCTGGCCAAGGACAGGCCCATTGCGGCCCGGGAATCAGACTCAATATCGCTGCATTAAAACAATAACAAAGCGAAGATCCCCGACGGCGTGGGCGTCAAAAACTGGGCTTGGGCTGGATCTTCGCCCGACACCGAGTCCCGAATGCAAGTGGATTCCCGCACTCTACTCTCCCGGACAGGTTCCTCAAACAAGCCCTTGCCCATGTTCCCATTTAGTCCGGGGGACATGCCCTTGGCCAGCCGCCCAACCACGACAATCGCTGACGTCGGTTGATCCATCGCGATCTACAGGCACTCGACGATCACGACTCCCATGGCGGTCGTCTCCTTCGAGAAAAGAACGAGGCGCAAGTTGTGTGATGGGCGATGCGTGTCGCCGATTGGGAGTCACTCTGTCATCCAGCCAACCTCTCCACACCCACGCAAGAAGCGCTACAACCGACGCAATTCAAATTGGTGGTGGCCGGCCGGTAATCTCCAATACGATATGACGGGCGCCCTCCCTGCCCCGAGGCACACGACATGTCTAATCGCCCGTTGCTCATCACAGATGACCGTCGTCCTGAGCACCATCGTGCTGTTCTGCACACCTGCTCCCATCACGTTCTGGACGGTATTCCAGACCAGCGTCCTGTGCAATGAGCAGCAGCCGGGTCCCCTTTTCTGCCACAAAATGGGACTAGCCTCGGTGCCTCTAGGCCCAGCCCATGGGGCTCCAAGTTTGGGGGCCTGGGCCATTTTAGGCCCATCGCCAGGAAAGCTTGGCCCATGCACCGGCCAGGGGTATTCATTGGAGCCAATTCATGCTGGCCTGGCCTGGCTTGGCTGGCGGACGGACTTGGTTGGGTCCGTCCACTTCATCCCCCCTCCACCAGCCTCTGCTCCACGCCACGAGGAGCGCTCAAGGCCCACGGCACACACTGTGTCTGGGATGAGAGCCGATCATCCACGAGCATGTCACCAGCTTTTAGTGCCATGCCAGCCCATCCTTCACCGCAGAGACATGCAGTCGGCAGCAGCTTTATTTGTCTTTCCGACTAGTTTCGCTGTCTCGCCGTCCCGGGACGCTCCAGTATTGGCTCCCAGAAAGGCCTCCCCCCCCTTCAATACACCGGCTCAGCTTGACCCAGCTCCGCCAAGAAAGCGTCTTTGGGGAAATGGCCAAGCCCGGGCTCCCGTATTTGGTAGTATTGTAACAGGGCAACATTGCTTTTCCCTCATCCCATGTTCAGCACACACACACACATTGTAGCGGAGGAGCTGAAAATGTATGTTTGCACGCTACTGAGCCGCCTGCGTGGTCTATTGATTGGGGCTGGTGGTAGTGGCTTGCACGTACATCTGGTATGACGCCGCCCCGTTGCAATTCACATGTCTAGGCTATGATACAGTGTATGTTAAGTTTGATGGACACTCTGATGCCAGGTGTGGTCAAGCAGGCTTCAGTAGAAACTCCCTCCCGCCCGAGTTTGATCGATCCGCGTCCGGGTTTGTGTGCTCGTCGGTTTTGCAATTGTCGTGTAAAGATGAATTATTTCAAAACGTGGGCTCCCGGCCAAAACCTCCATCTCCTCATGCTCCATGTTTCCATATTAACAAGAGAGGCTCAGTGCTGCCTCGCAAAGAGCTCTCGCCATGATCCGAGCTTGGAAACATGTCTTCCGAGCCCTCCCTGTGTGGATTCCAATGCCGCGCGATTATTGATCACCGCCTGCGTGCCCCGATGAATTAAATGTGTCGCTTTTACAAGTTCACCGTCTCCAGCCCTGTTGCGTTTTGTGGCTTTAGGCTCATCATGGATTTAGAACAGTCCGTGTCTTCCCCTGAAAGCGGCTTCCGTCTCACGTCACCTGAAATAAGCACCACCAGGTCCAAACAAGGAGGATAGTCGTATACCGCCGTTTTGCATCGACGGGGTGTCAAAAGAAAAGAAAACTCATTTCCATGATATGGGAACGGAATAGGAACGATACGTTACCAATCACCCGCTGCTCACTGTAAGAGGCGCTGTTTTATTTTTATTTTTATTTTTTTAGTTCCTCGTCCTTCTCCATTTTTACCCAGTTTTTGCCATCTTTCTTCCCTGCCCACTTCGTATGGACGTTGCCAGTCTCCACCGCCAGGGGTTGAGTGCTGTGTTGCGCGGAATATTAGGGGCGCCAGACTAGGGAGAAGCCGTGCAAACACACGTCAACAAGGCGAGAGCGAGCAACACATGGAGCCCTACAGAGACGGCGTGCTTTGTATTTCTTTTGGGCGTGTGCAGAGAGCAGCATCCGTGCACGTCGCTCCATACATTCACTAATCCGCGAGCAATCTAATTGGCACAAGACCTCGAAGGGTGCGTGGGTTGTTGCCCTATTGCACGTTCAACGAGACGGTATTCCCGCCGCGGGGGTTTTTGATTTTATTTTAAAGAGTTGAACCTCATGGTGTATAGGGATTGCCCCCCACCAGCCCTCCCCATTAACTAAATATTGGGTGGCAATCATGATCCTAGCACCCCTTGATTGACGATGTGCATGTGGTGACCCAAACTCCACCTTCCCCAACAACCCTGTTCAGAAAGGAGGGTTGTCGGTATTTTTTGGGGGCTATGCCCATTGATGATATGATGAATCTGTGGGTTCATGCCGGCCTGCTACGCGTGTCCTCATCGTCAACAATGGTCGATCAGTTTCGGTGTCATCTGAACATACTGACGGCGAAACGCTGGACACAATAGATAAGTTGCATTTCAAGCAATGGATTGCGCGGCCCCATGTGGATCAATCCGGGTTCCTGGGGAGGGGGGAGAATACAAGACAGGACAAAAGAGGGAGTGATATGTCGACATATGCATCGCACTGTGTCGGTAGGATAGGTCAGGCATTGGGGAGGCATTGGGGAGGCCCAGGCGAGATTGGTCAATGATGACGGCATTCCGCACCTCGAAGCCGCCCGAGACTGAAGCGAGAGCGTGCTTTCATGCCGCAGAGATGTCTGTGAACTCTGAGCGCAACTTTCGCCGCTTTCCAAATTAATCTCATTGTCTAATGATGCAGCATGCCTTTGTGTGCGTGTGTGGAGTTTGGAGACGGAGCATTGAGGTGTCATCCATCGGATTCAACCACTCGGTTCCGGGGTCGCGAAATTTCACAATCACACCGCAACGGCAGGGGGTCTTTGTCCACTAAGGTGGCCGTTGTCTGTCAATTGAATGCTGGTCATCACATTCTGCCATTTGGAAATGGGCTATTGACTGCGTGCGTCAATGTTGGCTGGCGCCTCAATTGCAATGTCTCGCCCACTGGGGCAGTCTCTCCCGCTTGGTAAAGCGTGGTTGGCTGGATACTGGTGACTTAGCTGCAGGTGGAACTGCAGGCCAGGAGAGTTGTCAGAGATAGTGTGGGAGGTTGATTAATGTAAGAAAACGTGCATGGTCGCTGTGATGGTGCCACGGTGGCTCTGGTTGGCCCCCCAGGGTAGGCGAGGAGATGCAGCCACGGCGGCATACAGCCCCAAGACGCATGGTGACAAGTGCAGAATAACGCAAGTTTCTGCGCCAATGGATTAAATAATGACGATGATGGGCATTTCACTGGTCCCGTTGACTCTGGCTGGCGCTGATATACACGTCGTTTGAGGTTGCTGACATGCAGCTGCCTAGCTGGAAGTACGGAGCTCAAAAGCCTCCAACGCAGAATACCGACACAGAACACCGACACAGAACACCGACGCTCTCAGACATGGGAATGATGAAGTCATAGCGGGATGCAACTGTGACAGCCGAGGGTTACCAAACTACCCAAGACGCAACAAAGACATGCCCCAAAACTCTAGGAAGGGGGCCAAAATGCAGCGGATAGAGGCAACGTTGTTTCCCAGTTGTTTCGGTCTCAAGGCCCGCAGCTGCAGAAGCATGGGCGAGTACATTTCGGTTACGCCTATTGCGCCGCTGGGCTTTCTCTGTCATTGGCGCCACATGCTTGACGCGAAGCTTTAACATGACGAGGTGAGAACAAGAGGGGGGGGGGGGGGGGGTTTGAGGGGCGAGAGCCGGAATTGCTCAATATTTTGGGAGATATACACAGAATCATCTCCGAGAACCGGAAATCTCCTTGGTCGCTTGCGAATGGACATAACCATGCTGAGTTTAACTGGGATGTCGCAAGCTAGCAGCTGGAAACACCTCCTCTCACTGGCCAAGTGAAGGCTAAGCTATGGAAAATGGAGACGAGGGGCCACTGAAGCATCGCCGAGAAGCCATGGTGCAGGGGTCTGATCCGACCCCTTGGATCTTCGATTTTATTTGCCTATTTGCGTAGCAAGAATGGAAACCATGGAAGAAGAATTGAATGGCGAGCCAAGGATGGGGATAAAATGTCATTCATATAGCGATAATGATATTTTAATAAGAACGGGTGCTGTTTTACTTATCAATGATGAATGCCATTTGTAATTTTTTTTGTAAAATTTTAATTTGGCTCTTTTAGATCATCGAGGTTAGTGGCGAGGGACGTCGGGTAAGGTTAGAAGTAAACGTATCCCACTGTATCTGCCTGGGTTCTGCCGTTTTCGCTCCCACTAATGTCTTGGCCTGGCGACATCCCGCAACAAAAGGCGCGTATAATTACCTAATCCTGGCGCCGCCCCCATTCGCGTACCCTCGTTTGGGCGGTTTGCTGTGGGATATGTCGTACCTTCTGCAGTCCCCTGGGCTCCCTGGGGCTCTGCGGAGGAGGTCGCAGGCATTGGCGTATCGGATTTTACATGCGCCGAGGCAAAACAACACACGCCGTGCCAATCCGGACGAGATGCGGCGTAGCCAGATACTCACGACGCTTCGCCAACTCTAAAAGACAAGAGGATGCGACGTCGTGCCATGGACAGCCAGAAAGGCCGCTGGGGCAACTGGTCAATCTTGTTCTGGCCCACTAATTATCGATGAAAAAGCATGCTCCGCCCCAGAATCTGCCCCATCCCAGATACCTCTTTGCCCTTTCATATCGACAGCAGCGAGATAATCCCAGCAAGGTTGGTGGCGGCGTCTTTCTTAGTTGGTCCCCTTGCCTGAGCCAAGCCGCGAGCTACTGCGAGATTGATGGCATAGGGCCGTCCTCCATCTAATCAATCTCATTTGCTATTCCTCGTGCTCCGAAATCGTTACCCGCGCAGCTTGATCTAGTGCTTTCCGCCTGTATCGCGCCAAACCCCTTTCTGCGATCTCGGCAATCGGACTAGACAGTCAAACTTGAGCCTCGCCTCCTGGGCATTTGTCGCTGATTTCTGGGGTTTAGACCATTGCCTACCATCCCACGAGGCGTGCCTCCACCGAGATCCGCGCGGTTTTCCTTCGCCTTCGCTCATTCAAATTTTCTTGGCCCATCTGCTCCTCTGCCCCTCACTCCTTTGTTCCTGCATCGTGCATTCCTCGCTCTCCAACGCCGACGCCGACGCCATGAGCTCGCCGCCGACGCCTTCAACACGCTCCATGCGCCGACCGTCTCTGCTGGCTCAGGACGAGTCCCATAACCCTCTCGGCACCCGTAGCGGCGCCTTGCAGTCGCTCATTCGCAGTCGCTCCGCTCAGAGCATCCAGAGCTTGGCAGGCTCCCACCACTCTCACCACGGCTATATGCATCATGCCCACCCCAAGGCTGGCTTCTGGGCTGGGGGCGACGACGAGGAAGCAGTGCGCCACTTCCAGGACAACGATGAGATCACCCGTCTTCTCTCCGATGAGCGTCGATTGACACAATTGCTGAACGGCCCCCAGAACCGCAGCCTGGGCCTCATCGGACGCAGCAACCCACGATACCAGTGGCAGCAGTATTGGACCCGCGAGGACCAGCTTGAAACCATGTCCAAACCCCTGTAGGGTCCCTGTTGCCGCCTCGAGAATTCAATTGCCACCTGAGACTAATCGAATATGAATAGTCGCGAGTACTACGAGCGCGTCAATGAACTCATTCAGCAGTACATGTACATCGATGCCCTCCTGGACTCGGCCATTCCCCACGAGCTTCTTAATGAGTACCAAACCGACATTGAGGCTTCGCAATTCAAGCCTATCAACGTCCCCGATACTATTCGCGAAGAGTCATCCTCTTCTCCAACTGACTCGCCCCCCCACCAGGGCTCTGGTGGCATTTCTGAATCCTACGGCACTACCAAGCAGAATGTTTCTAGCAAGCAGCTTTCCCGAACCCCAAAGGACATTTTCCGGTCTTCGGAAAACCTGCCACTTCTCCAGCGACACGACGACGAAGAGGACGATGACCCTGTCCCCGACCACCCACCTACCCATGAGGACGGCCTCGGCCCCAAGCCATTCCTGCCCTGGCTTGAGGATGCTGAGGTCGATCACGACGACCCTGTTGTCACCCTTGCTATCTGGGTCAACTTTATCGCCAATGCTGTTCTCCTCCTTGGAAAGCTCGTCGTCGTTCTCTCCGTGCCCTCCATGTCCGTCCTTGCCAGTCTGGTCGACGCCGTTCTCGATTTCCTCAGCACTGTCATTGTTTGGGTCACTACTCGCCTCATTTCTGCCAGCCAGTCGGACCAGTATAGCTATCCTGTCGGTCGACGCAAGTAAGTGGTTTCCGCGATGCGCTTCCCACCGGTATTGTGGTCATTGTCGTTAGGGCGTTTGACCATAATGGAAACAGTGCCATCGCTGCCCCAACTGCATGCATGCACTCTGTGGACTAACGCCTTGTCTCACAGGCTCGAGCCATTGGGTGTTTTGGTCTTCTCCGTCATCATGATCACTTCTTTCTGCCAGGTCAGCATGCAGTGTCTCCAGCGCCTAATGAACCCCGAACATGCCATCTTGGAGCTTGGTATGCCCGCCATCATCATCCTGTTCTCAACTATTGTCATTAAGGGTGGCTGCTGGGTCTGGTGCCGTCTTGTGAGGAACTCGAGTGTCCAAGCCCTGTGAGTGCAGATATTTCCTTTCCCCGCATGCCCCGTTGCCAGCTTGTGGGGAGCAGAGCTAGTTTGCTGACCAGCCGGATCGTAGCGCTGAGGATGCCAAGACAGATGTCATCTTTAACGCCGGCTCAATCTTCTTTCCAATCAGTACGTTCGCCCGTGATGCCCAGTGTCCAATCCTGCACCGACCTGCCTGTGGCCATGGCTAACCAAAAACCTCCCTGTAGTGGGCTTCTACGGCCGTATTTGGTGGCTTGACGCTGTCGGAGGCCTGTTCCTCTCCCTGGTCGTCATCTTCAATTGGAGCCAGACTTCAGCACAGCACATCCGCAATCTCTCGGGTTTCTCAGCCCAGCCTGACGAGCGAAACCTTCTGCTTTACTTAACCATGCGCTTCGCCACCGCCATCAAGAAGATCCAGAACCTCCGTGCATACCACGCGGGTGACAAGCTATTCGTCGAGGTCGACATCGTTCTCTCGGCTGCCACACCCCTCAAGGACAGCCATGACCTTAGCGAAGTGCTCACATACTTTCTCGAGTCCGTGCCCATCGTTGACCGGGCCTTCGTCCATGTGGATTACACGAGCTACAACGCCCCGACCCACATGCTGAAACAGTCGTCGGCTGCGAAATAAGCACAAGCGACAAGCTTTCCGGACCAGCCGTGAACGGGAAACAATGCTTGGATGTGATTGGCGTGGCGAACCATGCATTTTCAGTGTAATCATGGCGAGAATAAACTTTCCATGATGTTTTTGTATTTGGATAAGCCCATGGCAAGGGTTTATTTAATTTTATCTTTCACATGTCTGAGCTAGGTAAAAACAAACAAGCAAAAAATTTGGTGTGTACTAGTAGAAGTAATTACTCTATATAGAATAGGGCCCGGAGCTTGGGGTTGCTTGGGTAGGAAGAAACGAATGTAAGTAAATAAACAGATGTAGGACTAGCATGGCCCAACCGTCCCTGGACTAATAAGGGATGCCGTTGGTTAAAAGTTGAAACTGGTCGTAGATGCCAGTGCTGTAACTCGAGTAGCTGGTCTTGATGAGGCCCTTCATAAAGTCGGCGGCTTCGCGGTCAGAGCGATCGAGAACGAAGCGCTCGCGGAAGTGCTTGACACTCTCGGGCTTGAAGCAGGGCAGGCCGCTGTCCATCATGAGCCAGACAATCTGGCTGAGCTTCTCGCAGTACTGTCGGCTGGCCAGGAAGGCCTTGACACAGAGCTCCTCGAAAGCCTTGAAGCTTTGGTGATCCGTGGAGCCTCCCATGACAGCGAGCATCTCAGAGGTGAGCTTGAAGGGGGCCCGCTCAAACTTGATACCACCGGGTGCAATGTCGAAGCAGAAGCCAAAGTCGATGTGCAGGATGTGACCGGCATCATCAACCATGATGTTGCCGTTGTGTCGGTCCTTGAACTGCAGGAGGAACGAAATGACCGAGTAGGCGGCCATGGACTTGACAAAGTTGGCGCGAGCACGCTGGAACCGCAGCGAGTCCTCGTTGCCGTACTTGGAGATGAAGTAGTCGTAGAGCCCGTTGACTGCCTCACGACCCAGCATGTCTCGGGAGATGGAATTGGGCAATACGTCAATGACACCACAGCCAGGGGCCGTGGCAGTGACTCGGTAGGGGAAGACGTACACATCGAGACCAACGTCGTGGAAGATGCCTCGGAATGCCGCAATCATCTGCAGGGCTAGGACATCCTGTCGACAATCATCACCGACCTTGAAGATGGCAGACTGCCAGACCTCGATGGCCTCGTTCTCCTCTTCCTTGGAATTCCCATTGGGCTCTGTCAGTAAACCGTCCGCCTCTTGCACGGCACTGCTCCTGTTCTTCTTGATACGGAATGTTGCCATGTATGGGGCTTTGGCGTGACTCTGCAGGGGCTTTCCTGATTTGCGATCGATGCCAATAACAACGCCGTCAGGGTTACTAGGAAGGTAGACACCGACCTCAACTTTAATTTTCCGAAGCTCTTCCTCAATCTTCTGCTTCTTTTCCGGCTTGGATCGCTTGATGTAGGGCTTCAACTTGCCGGAAATGTCAGTGACTTCGTCAAAGAAGGAGAATTCTCGCTCGTAAAACTCGCGGTCCTCAGCAGCAAAACTGTTGACCATCTTGGCCATGACGACATCCAAAGTAGGCTTTATTTCATCGGGAATCTGGGCATCATCATCCTTGTACGAGTTTGCCTTCATGTTCCAAATAATTTGGTGGGCAAAGAGCTGAGAGAATTGGGCAGTCTCGAGGATATATCGTTGCACATATCCAAGCACATCGTAACGGAGAGTCTGCACAATTTGAGGAACATAGAAGAATGTGATGTCGGCCGAGTGACTCTCCAGGGCACGCATGGCATATTGGATGACAAAAGGGTGATCGTCGTAGGCTGGCAAGAACATTGTGATTGCGGTGACTGGGTTCACAGATTGCCAGAATAGGAGGTACTGTGAAATGTTAGGCTTGGAAATGAGTATTCAGGGACCGGATTGATACATACCCTGAGCTGCTGTACATTGACATCTTCCGGAAGACATCCACCAAAGATTAGGGGGATGGCCTCGGGTTCGAACACGGCCTTCTCCGGCATGGTCAGGAGAAGGAATCGAATATCGCGCTGCAAGCGGGGGTATGGGAATCTGGTAGCAAGCTCAATAGCAATGGCAGGATCCTGCCACCAGGCCGTTCGAACCAATGGCAACAGGGCGGCTTCTGTGGTCGCCTTTGATGCCGACTGACTTGGCGATTGTGTTGCAGAGCTGTTGAGCGGGTTTACCCAAACAGCCAAGCGAGATTGCTCGTTCTTGAGTAAGATATCAAACAGTTGCTCCTTTGACTGCAGTGACTTAACATTGCCAACAGCCTGTGCACCGATGAACGAGACGAGTTGCAGGGCTGAGATAATATCCGAAATGAGACGAATTTCCGTCTTGATGTGGAGCAGGTTGCTTCCAAAAGACCACCTCGGCGAGTATCTGAACCAAGAGAGACCGGCGCTCAAGATCTTCTCCTTGAACCTCCACTGAGCACTTGGCTTTAGAGTGGTGCAGGCTCGGAGCACTCGTAAGCCAAATAGCACAATTGACAGTCGAAGCTCTCTCGCCATTGGATGCGATGCAGATTGTTTTATAGCATCCAAGGTGAGATCAAGCATACGTAAGAAGACCTTTTGCGTGTCTGGGCTTCCATGGCGGATGGCGTTGAAATGACTAGCAAAGAATTGGAGGAGTCGGGCGTGGGGAGAGAGGATGTCGTGCACTACCTGCTTCTTCTTAGCGAGTGCTTCCAACTCGCTTGGCGCAAATTCCTCCTTTAGAAAGAACGGATCGACATGCTCAAGAACGGGGCTAAACAAGCCAACTTTCCTGGTGAGACTGAACTCCCATTGCTGGACAATTTCATTCAAGAGCTTCGACTCCAACTTAGGATTTTCGTTGATCACGCCCAGCCACAAAGAAACACCAAGCTTAATGGACTGCTTCGTGAAAAGGGCGAATGGGATGCTGACGAGATAGTGGGCCACTGCCGATTCGTCTCTCTGGCTGCGACACAGAAGCGCAGCAGCCCTTCGAAGAATGTCCCGAACCTCAGTGATGGATGTGCTCTTCTTGCTCAAGATTCTTGCTTCTACGTGAGCCAAGGCTGTGGTGGCATTTGCACTTTCCTTTACGGATGACTGCACAAAAGACAAGCGGCGGTTGTGGTTCATAAAACTGATCAACTCGGTACCACGGTCTGGTAGTGTCTCTCCGTATCGATACTCCTGTCGAGTCGTGTACTGTGCCACAAAATCAGATCCAGTGTTGATACCCGAGTGGCCGACTCTGTCCATGGACTGAAGTCGGTTGTCTGTCGAGGGAATAACTGAACCAAGTTCCAGAGCAAAAGACCTTCCAAGTGACACATGGCCGTAGGCACCTTCGTCATCAAACTCGGACAGGTATGTTTGGAGAAGACCCTTGACATCAAGGGGAGCTAGGTTGATGGCAGCATTCACCCATCCTTTAGCCCTTCTTTGGAGTCCGTCAACAGTCCATCTTCTGAAGTCGTAGTCATCCGAGAGTTGGATGGTAACTCCACCAAGTTCAGACGTGAAGGTGGATTGGGGATCGTAATGATCTGTTTCCGATTCCAAACAACTCGACCACATAAGAGAAAGAAGCTCCAACAGGGCGAAGAGTGAAGAGCGATGGCAGAGAGCAGAAGGCACGTCCCGCAAGATTCTGTCTGCGCACGCAAAGGCGGCCTGTTGCACTCGCTCGATGCGATGGCAGCAGCTGCAGAAAATGGATGCAAGCTGAATCGCGGCATACTGAGAGGAGAAGCTTGGGTCGACCATGCCCTGAGTCCTTTTCACGTACTTATCGATTACAGCGGCGGCAATACCTTCCATTGTGCTGCTGACCTCGCCCTTTTGCATACTTGGCTCCAGGAAGTAGGATAAAACCTTTGTGCAGTCTCCTGAGTCTGCGCGAAGACTTTCCATGAGATAAGCAGCTTGGAGGAAAATGACCTTGCGGTAACTCAGGCCCTTGATCTCATTGGCCTTTGATGGGATGAGATCACCCAGGAGTTTCTTCTGAGACGCCTCTCGCTCGTTGCTCAATCCGCGCCGCAAAACAGTGTTCAGTTCGATGTCACTCTCAACTTGTTCACCTCGTTGCTCAGCCACCAGAGGAGGAGAGTGGATGGCTATCATGCGAAGCTCATTGACATATTGCTTGCCTCGTTCAGAGGTGCTCGCGAATCCATGGACAACAATGTTGAACCAAGCATCTCGGAGAAGAGCGTATGTCTCATCGTTGTCAATTGGGTCAGCCGCCAGGTCATTGCTTGACATGAAAACGGCCAGGGGGTGCAAGAGCTCTCCAATTTCCTTTGCAGCCATCTGAACATCTGCTTCCTTCGTATGGTTGACTGAATGGGCATCACCAAGACCAATGATGCTGTCAAGCAGGTGCTCCAGGTATATATCAAAGAGTGGAGAATCGCGACGGAGGTTGGCAGATATGTGAGTGCGAGCGTTGCGTACCTAAAAAAGAATATTAGTATCAACGTAATCGCCATGCCGAACAGTTGACTTACAGCTTCCAAGAGGAATGTCTGATTCTCCACAACGCCAGTATGGCAGAGTCTGGTGAACATCTTGAGCAACGATCGAAACTCCAACTGGCCGCCTTCCAGGGCCAGAGCAGCCGCACCATTGATGATGCGGGCATCAACGCCCGAGCTCACCTTTTCCAGTTTCTGCTGAAGCATTGACTGAGCGAGAGCAGTGATTTTCTCATCCTGACAGGCCGCAGCAATACCACAGATAGTCTGAACAATGTTGCCAGAGACAACAGCGGTTTCTTCTTCACTGTACATTTGTAAAGAAATAGAACTTCCCAAGGATTGGCGATTGTTATAGATCGGAGCAAGGCCACCATCACCATTGGCGCCATTAGTCTGGCCATTGGTAAATGCCTGCTCAGATCCGGGACTCAAAACATTCCCTAGGGTGTAAAGAATACTGATTACTGCATCCTGGGATAGCATCTTCAAGACATATGCCAGACTGTCTGTGGCAACATTGACTATTTCTCTCGGAGGAGAACCCTGGACAATGAAGCGGGGCACCAGGCGGCTCACATTGGAGGAGAAGGCTGGCGTTACTTGACAAATGAGTGCCATAGAACGCAGAGCAACGGAAGCGAGTGTCTGATCAGCCATTTGAATAGGGTCATCTAGAGTCTCCTGTAGCCAGTTCATGACGATGTCGGCTTCAGCAGCCTCCTCGTTCAACAGCGAACAGTTCAAATACGAAATCAGGGCAGCAGCCTTGACGGAATAGGCCAGGCTTTGTTGATCAGCAGAGCCCATCCGAATAAAATCAACTCCTGCATCAATATAGTTGATTTCATCAACTGCAAAGCCCGCACAGGCTTCGACAGTGTGAAAATCGCGATCACGGCCCTGAAGCTGCGCGGACAAATCGCTTCCCTTTGACGTGAGCAAGTCCAAGATGTGTGAGCCCCGTAAGTTGTGGTTGTCTTCGACCATCAATGACGTGCTGGCGACAACCAGCCAAATAAAGCTCTGGTGCAAGAGCATCGCGCCAAGAGGGCGGCCAGATGCCGTGTATTGGCGAAGGTATCTCTTCCATTCCTTTACCTCACGATCCTGGCTGTGAGAATTTCGGATGGTCGAGAGAGCAGTCTCTACGGCGACCAAGAAGGGTTCATTAAGGAGCACCTTAAGCTTCTGTATCAACGCCAACCGACCACCGGCCTTCCAGAAATCCGCCTGAGCAGCCGCCGCATCTAGAAATCCTACCAGGGCCACGGCAATAGTGACGGTTCGAATAGCATCTTCCATGTGAGGATTTTCGGGGTCGCCGGCCGGGGGGGAGAGAATACTCTCCGATGCGCGCTTGCACGAATTCACAAAAGCCCAGATTTTATCCGCAACATTTTCTTGGAGTTCATCATAGTTGAGACCAAGGGATAGCAACGCGCCAGTTACATGGAAGGAGAGAGCTTCGGTTGGTGATGGGTTGATCTTGCGGAAGAAGGGCGACGGAACGAAGAGCTGGACATGAGCTTCGAGGATGTACGGGAAAAGCTGGTAAGAAAGCCTTTGCGCGCTCTGGCTGGACTTGATATTCGGGGCAGTTTTGCACAGCGCAAGCAGGACCTCGAATTCGCGAATGGACTATTTGTCGTTAGCACGGCCGTACTGGCACTGCAGGTCAGGGAGTCGCCCGCACCATAGGGACACGGCCCAGGGAGCTCATGTGCTTGTTATGGTATCCATTGGGAATATCTTTCCCCTTTGGCGGGGCATGGCATGCCCGGCACAGTCGGTCGAGGTCGGATCGATCGAATGATGTTGTTGAAGTCGTGGCAGACAGCGCTGCAATCTTCTGGAGCGCCTTTGCGCGAATGTCGCGCGACATGGTGTTTGGGGGAGCGGGAAACAAAACGGGTAAAATCACAAGCAGAACAAGCAGAAAACGATGTCAATATTATTGTTTCTCGAATTGGGATCGCTTTCGGCAACCAAATGACGACTTCCTGAAAGTGAACCCCCTGTCTCAGGCTTAGTCATCGGGAGCTATCGCTGCTTGGTGCCACGGAGTACCCCAGCATGGTTCGCTCCCGCACCAGCACCAGCCCCATTCCAGGCAAGGCTGCAAGCTTGACGCGTGCTTGTTGGCAACCTCAGCTCCAGTGACGACTCCGGCCACCAGGCACCTCCACCATCGACATCAACCCTTGCTTTCAACTCCATCCCCGCCGCGCAACACCAAAAACTTCAAAGTCCCAACCACGCCTCCCCGTTTATCACATCAGGACCGCAAAGATGGCTGCCATGTTCAGCCAGAACCCCTTGATGAACGGGCCGAACTACTCGTTCTCGGATGCTCCCAAGACCAACAACGGTGAGCTTCGAGAGCACCGATTTAACCCGTAAGCGACCCCCCCCCCCCCCCCCACCCCCCCCCCCCCCCCGCCCCCCCCCCCCCCCCCACCCCCCCCCCCCACCCCCCCCCCCCCGCCCCCCCACCCCCCCCCTCCCCCCCCCCCTCCCCCCCACCCCCCCCCCCACCCCCCACCGCACCCCCCCTCGCAACACACACCACCCACTCCACCCCCCCCACGCCCCCACCCCGCATGCCACTACCTCTCCACGAGCTCCCGCCCACTACTTCACCCTAGCCCTGTC
>JAHVYB010000330.1:0-29254 GCA_020623695.1 Calonectria henricotiae | reverse complement strand
GCCCCCCTACCACCCGCCTCTCTAGTTCGCCCACCCCACCACCCCCCCCTCTCCCCATCCCCGCGCCTCCGCGCCACCCCCGCCCCCGTCCCGCCCCCCGGATGCCACCCCCGCACGCCCGGGCGCCCCCGACGCGCCCGTGTCATCTGTTCCACAACCCCGCCCCGTTTTGCTTAACTTCAGTTGGTCCCGATTATTGGAAGAACCCCCAACCCGGGGGTTGGGGGGAGGGGGGGAATATAGACCTGCTTGCTTCAACCCCCCCCCCCTTCCGTGTCCAGCCCTGCAAGCAATAAACCCCCCGTCCCCCCCGCCGCCGCCATGGTTTCCAGCTTCCCCGGCTTCCCCGCTTCCGTCTGTCCCTGTATTTTAGCTTCACTTTTCTGAGAACGAATGGATCAAGGCCTGAGATGGATGGCAGTGAGAATGAATGTTAATTTCCTTGTTTTCAAAACAAGATGATTAATAGGGACATATATACAAATACACGAACTAAGCCGTCTTTTTTATTTTTTATTTGCCACTTTTATTATATCCATCTGTCTAATCAAGTACCTCGCTCGGACTACCCACTGAGTCAATCATGAAGTCTTGGTCCATGTCGTGGTAGAGAAATGTGGTAGGGAATTCCGTCGGCCATGGCTGCGGCAGTTCAGAACTCGCGAGAGCCCAGTCTATAGGCATTGGCACGGTGCCAGCATCGCCCTCCGTCTCAGCCATGTCCTTCCCGTAGAGAGACTCGTTTGCATCCCGCCTCTTCTTTGCCCGCTTCGCCAGCCGCATCAACGGCTTCCACAGCTCGTCCTGCTGCTGCGCCGATGAACCCCAGCAGCCAATGGCGAGCTCAATGGCGTTCCATGCTCGCCGCACAATCTCTGTCTCGTCGGAGCGAACCGCGAGCTCTTCTAGAATCACCGAAATGGCGTGCCAGTGCACATGGGTACACGGCTGACTGGCCCACCTCGGCCACGTCCATATCTTGACAAGCTCATAAGAGCATCCAATCGTCTCGATTGATGCTTCTAGCAGACATTCCCGGGCGGCTGGCGACAAGGTTGATCTTTGATCCGACGACAGAATGGGATGGTAGATGAGCAACGGCACCTCGGCAAAGAAGAGCCGCGTGCTAAAGGCGGTAAACCGTTGAAAAGAGTCGTCATGGTCACAGTTGTCCAAGTACAGTTGCTCTACTTGTCGCTTGCAGGCGGCCGCCATCTGCTCCATGTCTCCCTGGCCGAGGGCCGACGATTGCTGCTCACCTTGACGCCCCTGCTCTACTTGCCCCAGCTTCTTCATCAACAGTCCCATCTCGTACTTTACCAGAGTTGGCGCCATGTCCGTCATGCCCATTCTCGAGGGTGGATACTCGACACTCGAAGGGTCGAGATCGGAATCGTTAATGTTGAGCGGGAGCATCATGTCGGGCTTCCCCGCCTGTATCAATACGTCTGTCCCTTGGTCTAGGGCAGTTCTCAAATCTAGCAGCCAGATACTTAGCCATAGCCTGAGGCTGATCTCGGTGTCATAGGGCGACAGGTCCGTGTCTCGCCGAACCCGGTCTATCCCCAGGCTCTGTGCCACTCGAACGGTGAGTGCCGTCATGTTCCAGGTGAAGCGCGACTGGTCGCTCTCGCGCAGACAAAACAGGAACAAGACGGCCGCCTGGAGCGTCATCAAGTCAGCAGACGACATGAACTCGGCTCTCGCGAGGGCCTTTTTTGTGGCCAGGCGATATCGTGCAACCAACGTCTCCTTGTCTTTGCCAAGGAGTTCTTGAGCCTGTCAATATTGTTAAGCCAGGGCAGCCCCACGTGTGCAAGGCGAGCCTACTTCACCAGGTGTCATGGAGGTCACGGCGGCGAAATATATGGCGAACATCAGCGCATCCTCGGATGGGGTCAGGGACCGCAGGTTACGTTGTATTTCCCGAATGGCCTTGTTCATGGACGGGATGTGAAACATCTTGATCAGGGGGTCAACGTTTTCCACAAATGTCTGCCAGTAAAAGGGAATCTCGGATGGCGAGGGGTGGGAGCTGGCTGGGCCCTCACCCGGAGGGTTGCAGCCGAGCATAAAGGCGTCATGATCGGGGTTCGTCGGCGTGGTCTGCTGGAGGCGGTCCACCGAGTGGGTGTCGCCATTGTCCGAGGCATCGTCTACGTCTTCATCTTCGGCGTCGGCTGGGACGGACCCCGGCGACCCTGCAAGCTACATGTAGCGGTAGTAGTGGTTAGTAGACAGACGACCTGGCAATGGAGGACTACCGCGTACCAGCCTCGTCAGTCTTGCCAGGCACCAAGCATAGACATCGCCCCCGTTGTCCCTCGAGGCAGCCGACGGGCTCCCGATCTGGTAGAGGGGCTTCGGGGGCCTCTCGCCAAAGTACAGGCAACGTTCTATCCACTGTTCTCCACTAGACACGGCATCGTTGAAGCCCCGAATCGACCGGGGCCCCGAGGATGCGACCGATGTGTGCGCGGGAGGCCTTGTGCGGTTGTCAAGCGTCTCGGACCCGTTGTCCTGGAGCCGTCGGACCTGGGGCAGATGATGCCGTGGGCCTTGTTCCTTTCGATTGACGGACGACTGCCCGGCGTCGGAACGGCGACCTCGCGGCGTTGGCCTCGCCCGTCCCGGCGGAGGGAAGATGCACGTGGCCCCGTTCCGGGAGCAATTCGAGCACGGCGCCTCCTTATTGCACCTGACCTTTCGTCGACGGCATGTTATGCAAGACCGCAGGCTCGCCTTTGGGCCGCTGTACGAGGCGTCCAGCGAGTTTTGGTTGGACAAAATGATGCTTGGGCTCGACACTAGGTTGACGGCGGGTTCAGAGATGGAGCGCGGCGGGGGCATGTTACGCTGGGTTATCTGAGCATTGGGTGCTCGCGTCGAGGGCCGTATTTTTATGACGTCCGTCAATTAATTAGATGCTGTCTGCCTTGTCTGTCTTGTCTGTCTAGTTGGATGGATGTAACAGCCAAGGTGTGCCTGCCTATCATGGCGGCCGGCTCATGACTGTCATCGGAATAACTACGGAGCTTGGGGTTGTGGGTCGGACCAATTTTAGAGATTGAACAAGCTCGATGTTTCCTGGCCAATTGTTACTCATGTCTAGCAACCAGTTAGTTGGTTAGTACGGGAGCCTACGGTGCTGCCTACCTACCTAGTGTATGGTCTTGAGTCTCATAGTGCTAGAATCACAGGCATTTGCCTCACTCAATCATCTTTCCGTCCACAAAGGAGGGAAGGAGGGAAGGAGGGGAAAAAAAGAGTTGTTCAAAAAAAAAAAAAAAGTGCTGAATAAATATTCGCAGTTGCTTCAACTATCTTTTTTGATACATCTAAAAATTACCATCTCGTTATTCCATGTGAGTCGCTGTTTAACTACCAATCCATGGCATCCTTCTTCTCTGATGCGGTGGCCTTCTTGGCCGGAACAGAACCACTTCCCGTTAGGGCATTATAAATACGCTTGCCAAACTGGTTAAAGGCCTTGGCCATTCCTCCCAGCTTGGTCATCTTCTTCTCCATCTGGGACAGCTCAAATTGGAACGTCTCGCCGCCAACAATGAGCTCGTTGCGTGTTAGGTTGATCTCAATCTCCTCGCCCATCTGGGCCTTTTCGAAGAATCGGGGGTCAGTCATCTGGAAACCCCACAGGCCCAGTGAGGGCATGTTGCGGTGGAAAATAAAGGCAAACTTCTCTGCAATGATGCACTTCATACCAACACCTGTTTTGTCTGTTAGCGCCGCTTCAAAACCGACTATTCACCAGACGCATTTCACATACCTAGCAGTGCCTGCACAGCTTCCTGTCGGCTAGATCCACAACCAAACGCCTTTCCGGCCACGATAACCTCGTATCCTTCCGCCACCTTGCCGAGGAAGTCGGGGTTGGTGAACTCGAGACAATGCGAGCCCAGCTCTTCGTTGTTCTTTGATGTGAGGAGGAACTGCGCAGGAGCGAGCGCATCAGTGTCAACAAAGTCACCCAGTCGGTAGATCTTGCTCTTGACAACAGTCTCCTCCTCTGCCTCAGCCTTCTTCTCGCTAGACTCCTCCTTGGCAGCGGCCTCTCCGTTCTGCTCGACGGCGGGCTCGATCTCTCGGGAAGGAGGCTCGACCCAGTTGATGCTGGAGGACTCCTCGGCAACAACCGAGCCCCTGCACTTGACCCTGTCCCAGTCCTCGTCGGAGATGCTGTCAATCAGGGCCTGGGGAGACGTCACCTTCATGGAGAAGGAGGATGCGGCGACAGTAGCGGCCGAGGCCAAGTTTCCGAAAGAGCCCTTGCCCATTCGGTTCTCAAAGTTTCGGTTCTGGCTGCTCAGCCAGACCTCACCAGGAGCGGCGGCATCGGCACCCATGCCGACGCAATAACTGCATCCGGGGACACCAATGGTGAAGCCGGCACGCTCGTAGATCTCAGCGAGACCGTTCTTGCGCAGGAAGTCGGCAATGGGGCGACTGCCAGGGACGACGTGACGCTTTCCGTGGGCGACGGGTGTCAAGCCGGCGTCGAAACCGGCCTGGAGCACGAGGGCGCCGAGAACGAGATCCTCCTCGGCAGTGGTGCAGGCTCCGATGAAGCAACCGTCCAGAGGCATGTTGTGCATGTCGGCAATGGGCACGACATCATCGGGGCAGGGGTTTCGGGCAACAAAGGGCTCGACCAGCGAGAGATCAATCTCGTACGAGTCGGCGTAGGAGCATCCCTCGTCAGGCTTGAAGAAGTAGGAGTCGGACTTGTGGCGGCTCGTCTTTCGGGAGTTGACGAATCGCTCGGTGACTTCGTCGGGAATAAAGATGCCAGTAATACCACCAAACTCGGTCGTCATGTTGGCAATGGCGAATCGGGCATCGGCGCTGAGCCACTTGCATCCGGGGCCAGTGTACTCGACAATACGGTCGGCGGCGACAGTGTTTCGCTTGAGCTGCTGGAGAATGTACAGAATGGTGTCCTTGCCACCGATTCCGCGGGCGGGCTTGCCAACCAGGCGGATCTCGACGACCTCGGGTACCTTGAACCAAATCTCACCAGTGACCAGGGCCATGGTGACCTCGGTGGCGCCGAGGCCGATGGACAGACAGCCGTCGGCGCCGGCACTGCAGGTGTGCGAATCGGAGCCGATGATGAGCTGGCCGGGCTGGGCTCGCTCACGGTGGAACTCGGTGTGCATGATGGTGTAGTTGTTGCCCTGGAACTCGGTCATCTTGAACTTCTTGCGCGCCACGTTGGTCTCGTCGACCAGCATCTTGACGAGGGGAGTGTCCATGATGCGGGGGTCGATGACGTGGTCACAGGCCAGCCAGAATCGGTCGTTGCGGAAAACACCAGGGTCACCAAGCTTGTTGTAGACCTGGAGCATGCCGTGCCAACTGGCCTCGCTGGCCATGACCCAGTCCACCGAGGTCAGGATGGTCTCTCCGGGGCTGACATAGCCCTTGCGATTGAGGTCGTGCAGGGCAAAGATCTTTTCCGTCACGTTCATGGGGCGGCGGCCCTCGGGTTTGCTGGTGAAGGGCACAATGGGCTGGCTGGATGTGCGGTCGGCCGAGTTGAGCGACTCGAGCCAAGCAGAGGCGAGCAGGATCAGCTCGCCCTCAATGACGTCGGTGATCTGGTCCGAGGACAGTCCCATGCCACCGTAGTCGGGGGACCCGATGGCGATGCGGTGCACCTGCTTCAGCGCATTGCCCTCGCGGATGTGCTTGTTCTCCAAGGCCCAGTCGGCCAGGCTGGCGATGGCATCCAGAGCATCCCCACCAACACTGAATTCTATACGTCAAAAAAAAAAAAAGACTACCGTTAGCCTAATTGCTTTTTCTCTCAACGACTGCATCATGTACCGTCCGGGGTTTAGAGATGGACGGGTGGGTGGATGGGCTCCATACCAGTGGGCTTTACTTGGCGGGTCGTGTCAAGGACCTCGACCAGTTGAGACGCGAAATCATTAGGAGCCATGGCGAAAAACAAGGACGAGAGCAACTGAGCTTCCGTTACTTTGCGAGGCGATCTGCAGGCAAGGAAGGACTGTATCTAAATACACGGCGCAGTAGCGGTTGTAAGTCGAGGCTGGCGAATTATAGTCGTCTTATATCAATTAGTCTTTTCTCATAGAGCCATTGGGTCGGCTGCATCCCATCAGCGGCCCCCACAGATCGCTTAACTGCCTTGACACGTACTAGCGCCCAGCGGTACCGGAGACCAGGCCGTGAACACAGATCACTCGCGCTGCATGCAATGTCAGACATGGGTATGCAAGGGCCAGGGAACAACCGATCTCACCAATCGGGCCACCCCTGGGCACGTCAGAGGGATTGACCGCCGCCCCGGTCTAGACCTGGTGAGGTCAGAAAACGACGCTAGGTATCAGTGCGTCCAATGGCCCTATTCCCCCTCGGTTATTTAACTTTGTTCTGCTGCTCACGGTCCCAGGCCTGGCAACTGAAATGGCGGTATCTCGCCAGCGCAAGCCAGCGCTTGCAAGTCGGTGTCCCCAGAAGCCCGTTCCTAGTCTTAGTAATAGCCGGAAGGAGCCATGGGATTTATTAGTCAAGGGGGATGCCCACCCGATGTCGGACTTTACTTAGAACGACTTAGCGCATCGCTCCCAGACACATGCGTGTCATGAGTGTCATGCGTATGGAGTCTATGGACACGAGACTGCCAGCATGGTTCTCCCACGGCAACTGGAAAGTCAAAAGTTCTTATTCCCTCGTCATTGACAGTCGCGCTGTCACGTATCAGATTCGACAAGGATCTCAGCCTTGTCTAGCGACTTTGTCTCACAGCTACCTAATCCTGTCTTACAACCTCTTTTGGGAACCTGCCTAAACCTTTCTAGAAAATTCAATGTCGCAAACGCAATGCCGTTGGCAAAAATTGCGTCACTGTCTTGAAAAGCCAACTCATATTAGCCCCGAGGTAAAACCTTGGGCGCAGAGTGCCCGAGCGCGCTCTGCCTCCGCATTCCAACTACGTATCCCACAGCATAAATGTGTAGACCGCCATATCGAGCAGCACCAAAGCTGCTGGCATTCCCGGATGTGGTTTAGGTCAATCAACTCGTCTTGCATGAGGAAGTCCGAAAAAAACCCTGTTTGCAGCGAAAACAACACATCCTAGTCGAAATTGGGGTGTCCATTGACATGCCAGCCGATGTAACCGTAATTCAAACGCCCATGGGGAAGAGACGAACCACACACACACACACACAACTTTTTGTTTCAACAAAGACACATGCATTTACTATCTGTCGTTATTTTTGATCTGTTCCCTAGTGACTAAGCCAAGTAAAACAAGCCGCAATATTGATTTGCCTTCCTCCTAACCCCTCTTTTATAGCAAAAAGTCGCCGGGACCTGAAACATGTCCTCCAGCTTCAAGAAATGTTTCAAAACCATAAAGCCTAAAATATATATAACAATTATACAACAAAACCAAACGCTTACGGGGTAAAATGCATAGGGTAATACAAAAAAAAAAAACCAATCAAAACACCGTGATATCCAGCCATATAGTAAATTCATTAAACAACCTGCACTCCGAGTCTTGACTCAGGGATGGTAATCTCCTGGACAATGACTTCGGCGGCGGTCTTTTCATCTAGGACCTCCTCGCTAGCAGGGGCGGGGCAGGGAGTCTCCTCGTACAGCTTCTGCAAAAGGTGTCAGCAACTGACTATTGGCTAATTAGGAGCATGGATGAATGGAAGCTTACCAATGCAGCTGAGACAACAGCGAGAACCTGCGCGCGGTCGATCTGATCGTCAAAGTGGCAGCCCCAGTGGGTCTGCTCGCCAACGGTGCAGGTGGCGATGGCGCAGAAGCGGCCGTGCTTCTGCTGGGCACTCAGCAGCTGCTCGTGCTGGATGGCGACTGTGGCTCCCGTGCTGATGACGGAGTTAAGGCCGGCCAGGACGGCAGCCTGGATGCTGTCGCCGGAGTGGTTGAGCTGCACCGAGATGTCGCCCAGCTTGATGGCGCCCTTGACGTGGACCGTCTCGCCGTCCTTTGTCACCGAGAGATCTTCAATGACGAGCTTCTCAGCATCGGTGCCGGTGAGGGCGGGGGTGTAGTTGGTCTCAAAGATGCCAATCACCTCCTCGTGGCTGATCTCTCCACCGCGGGCCTCGCAGACCTTTTGCACGCGGGCGCCAAAGTCAACCTGCATGGAGGCGGGGATCTCAAGACCCCAGCGGCGGCTGAGGATCCAGGCGGCGGCGGCCTTGCCGCTCTGGGAGTTGACACGGATGATGTAATCCAGAGGGATGCCAAGATCCTCGGGGTCAAGGGGGAGGTAAGGAATGTCCCAGATGGGCGACTCGCCCTTGGCGAGAGCGGCTTGGCGGGTGCCCCAGCCCCTGCGGATGACGTTCTGGTGGGTGCCGCTGAAGGCCTGCAGGGCAAACTCGCCGGCGTACGAGGCACGCTGGTGGACGGTCAGGCCGGTGAGCTTCTCGTACTTGGCCCGGATGTCGTAGAGGTTGGAGAAGTTGAGGCCGGGGTTGATGCCGCGGGAGTAAAAGTTGAGGGCCAGAGTCACCAGGTCGGCGTTTCCAGCACGCTCGCCGTTGCCAAAGAGGCACCCCTCAACCATGGTACCGCCGGCAAGCATACCGAGCTCGGCAGCGGCCACGGCGCATCCTCGGTCGTTGTGTGTGTGGATGCTGAGAACGGTCCTGTCCTCGCGGCCAATGGCGGCCTGGAAGAGCTCCAGCTGGTCGGCGTAGATGTTGGGGGTCGCGATCTCGGTACTGCAGGGGAGGACGATGTGTGTAGGGTGCTCGGGAGTGGGCTCCCAGATCTCAAGGACTCGGTTGGTGAGATCGGCGACGAACTCGGGGTCGCCCTCGTTGAAGGACTCAAGGCCCCAGGCAAGACCCCATTCGGTCTCGGCCGATGCGACGGGGTCGTCCTTTGTGAGGGATCGCAGGTAGCGGATGGCGTCGGTGGCCTGCTTGATGGCCCTCTCGCGGGAGAAGCCCATGGCCCTTAGCTGCTTGTCGCTGACGCCAATGTAGGCGCAGACGGTGGCACGCTTGGCACCTCGGAGGGCGTCGACAGTTCGCTTGATGAAGTCATCGCGGGTGGGAGTCAGGGCGCGGATGCGGACGCCCTCGGGAATGACACCAGGAGTGTTGATCAGGCGACGTGTAAAGTCAAACTCAATCTGGGAGGCGGCTGGGAAACTGACTTCGACCTCCTTGAAGCCAATGTCCATTAGGAGGTGGAAGAAATCCCACTTTTGCTCCATTGTCTGAGTTTTCCAGCGTTAGTATGCTTTAATTGTCGGGGGGGGGGGTCGGTAGATTCGGAGAGCTGGTTGGTTGTATGTGTAAGTTTGGGGAGGTGGAACTAACCAGAGGAGCCACCAAAGACTGGTTACCATCGCGGAGATCTGTTGAAAGCCACAACGGAGGCTTCTCAAGCTTCTTGTTGGGCCATTTTCGGTTCGGGTTCTCGATATCTTGGAACCCGGAATACTTGGTCTCTGGCGTTGAAAGCATCCTGTAAAGAAGACGGACGAGATTAGATTTAGTCTTGTCAAGTGCCGGCCTAGGCGGGGGCGGGGTGTAGAGTAGGCATGGGGGGATGGTAAGAGGACTCACATTTTGAAAGGCTGTGTTGTCTAAAGATTTCTCAGAAAATTGATTCCAGAGTGCGTCTTCAGATGATAAGAGTTCTCGGGAACAACATGGAGGTCCATTCCCCAATGTTATATACTAATGCTCGAAAGTTAATACGTTGGCCATTTATCCTGCCTGTTGTTTCAGGAATGCTGTCAGATTGGGTCACTCGCTACCTTGTCCCGAAGCTGTCAAGTAATGTGACTTTGCCTCCGGAGTGGGTCTCGCTTCCTTGTGGCCCCGGCGATTAGCTTTGGGAGAATATACGTATTAACATGCCTCTGCTGCTCGGTATATCCGGCCTGTTAATTACGGGTGAATCGACAGGATTCAGGTACGCAGGGGTTCCGTTTGCAGAGCCGTCCTCGTAAGACTTGCTTACTGCAGAGAAGCCCTGCAGACGCGCTCCATGCTGGTTTGTGGCGATCAACAGTCCTGCTGGCTGAAGATCCCCTCGAGTGTTTTGTTTTTCTTTCGCATTCCTCCAAGAGTGTATTCGGGGGGACCAATACGCTGGAAGGCCGCTAGAAGGTTTGGCATATTGGAATGGAATCTGTCTGTGGGGAGGGGGGGGGGCCCTGCTGCCGAAAGTGGCAGGCGGCAGAAGTCCCTCGACGTCTAGGCCATCGATTATCTCGTTTGGTGTCCGTGGGATCCAATGCGTCGGTTAAGGACAGCGGCCCGGCCAATGGCGAGGCTTGACGTGCAGGACGTGTACCATGCAGCTGGGTGTCTCCGGGCGACGTGAGGAACGACAGGGCCCTGTGCACGATCCCGTGGGATCCGGGGTCTGGCTGTTTCGAGCTGCAAGGTCAGCACAAGCTTCGGGCCTAATGCAGCGTCAGTCAATCATAATGCTGACGACACCGCGCGGGACGGCTCTTTCGACATCCCACTGGCTGCCGCCGCGTTTCACCGTCTTTGTTGCCCAGCGGTGAGTATTATAGCCTCGCTAAGCCATCTGATAGGTGAGGCCGCTTGTCTATCACGGGTCTTCGGCTTCGGGCTGCATCATGGCGCCTATTGCATCGAGGGCGGCAGGCTGGATGTTGCAATTCCGGACATTCACTTCGGGCGGGCTGGATAACAGCATGGCATAGTTGGGAGTCCTACGAGAGACTGGCCTACTCGACACGATATTACGTGATGGCTCTTTTGGCGCCCATGAAAAATTAAAAATACAAAATTTCCGAATCGAGCCACAAGCGCCAACCAAGGAGACGGGCTTATAGAAGCGACGCTGTATCAAAAGAGGGAGGCCACACACACGAGCAGGAACCTATGTGACACAGCAACCAGACGCACTGAACACATCTTGGTCTCAAACGCTGTCCAATAGTTCATCACTCATTGTCGACAATATGAAGCGTGAGTAAGCCATCGGGCCCACCGACACTGCAGCACCAGGTCCCTGCCAGGTTTCTTACCCCTGCTCTGTCTCCAAAGCATAAGCAGCTTGGTCCGTGTCTCGACGTAATCACGGCAGCGCTAGCGCCAAAGCAATTCAATCTTATGCGGATAAGGCTCTAGTCTGGATCCATCCGCGCGTGCCGCAAGCCCCAAATTTAGAGTTGCAATGGCCTCATCGGTCCACTTTCATCTTGCTAGATGCCGCCTGTACGAGGCGGTCAGAAGTCTCACTGCAAAGCCGGGCTTACAAGTAAATTGCAGAACACGGCCAGTTGAATCTCAATTGTAATCCACGTGTCTCTCTGCCTTGTTGTCTCTGCGGGGGAATAAAAAAAATTGGCCCGAATCTAATGTCCTTTTGAACCTGCTAATTGACAGCAGGTGTCATTGAGGGTTGCATAGAGGATGGATCAAGAATTCCTTGCTGAAAATCACCCTTGTCCATGAACCTGTCTTTCGTGATGTGCTTCTGGATCGATTCTTGGGCTTGGCCTTTTTATTTTCAGAAAGGATCATCTCTATTCGATCAGGACCGCTGCCTGGTCATTCAGGGTTTGTACATTAATGTTGGACTAGTGGCAGTCTTCGAGCCAATAACAACCAGAAAAACACTGACGGGGCCGTTCCAGAACGTAACCCAGTTCTGAGACCTTGTATAGAGTCAGTGTGTAACTTTTTGAGCATGCATGGGAACACTGCCACCTCCGCGATTCCTTCGGCATCCCTATAAGGCTCCGGTGTGCCGTGTTTCATTGTGATTAAGGGGACAGTACATGACGAGGGGATGCAGTGCCACGGCCCAGTTTGTATGGTTTGGCGAGTTAGCGAGATGCTTGGTATCATAAGACTCTCTTAAGCAAGGCGAAGAAACCTGCCTCGGCTATTGCAGTCCGGTTTTCATCTAAGCTACCGGCCAACCCAGGAGATGTTACCAGCCATCAACTTGAAATCCTTCCATTCTCCATCTACTGATCCTTAAGGTTGGAAGGAAGGAGGGAGGTGACTAGTTGCACACTGGATCGTGGCCCATATTCACCCGTCAGCAAGTCCATCGACCCACCCGCCATTGCTTGCATATACAGCAGATCTCTACAGCGGTCTATATGACTGTATATATTATTACTTGGATCCACCAGTCGCCGATGACACGTGTTGAGCAGGGAAATCGTGCATGAAGCAAGCCTGATGTCTTTAGTGGCTATGTCCTTGCCCCCTGGCATCAATCCTGGATGCACTAGAGCGAGGAAGAGATGCAGGCAGGTTCAAACTGTAACCAATTGTAGAAAAATCCAAGACGATCTCACCCATCCCACTCCTTGGGTGGGAGTGAACAAGTTCTCTTCTTGGTCGGATATAAACCTACGCCATCTGTATACAAGCTGGATTCGAGTTGTGTTGGGCCCCCTTAACCCTGACGAGAACTGGACTGTTGACCCTTCAAAAACATGTATCCATTGCCAGGAAGAGATTTTAGTGAGTCTGGGTCAAACATGATCTGATTTGGTTTATCTGTGGTTGATACCAATAATTTCAATCCAGCTTGTGCTTCTAATCTCTGTTACACAGTCTCCAGAACAGCTATATTAGGTACTGGTCTCTCCAACAACCCGTTTTAGGACTAGCTCCAATTCATCCAGAGCTGCAAGCATTTGAACATAGGCGTTCAAGATAACAGTAAATCTCCTGTAGCTTCCATCGCCAATGTCCTTTTGGTGATACAAACCGCCCCCGTGCATTCTGCCTTCGATATGGTCTCTTGTAAATTTAATCGCCCTGGTGAATAGTGGTGCGGGCAGCACAGCCGGAAGTGGGTCGCCAGTCTTCCGCGCCTGCTGCACCACCGTGATGACTGCCATAATTTCGGCAATCATGTCTTCTTCTGCGGTCCCAGTGGCTTGCAGAGCTGACAAGCTTCGCTGAGTGTGGCGGTAATGTCGGTTTGCAGAGGGTGGTTTCGGAATCAAAGTCATAATGATTGTGCTGCCTATGCCAATAAACACGAGGACAACACGTCTCTAGAATACCTCGTACCATTTTCCAGGATTGCCGTAGAGATTTTTGTGAGTATCGAAGCCAATTCTATGCGACTTGACTTGACGTTTGCGTTTAGATTGGCCATTCCAGGTGATTTTTCACGTGCCGAGGTGACAGTTGGGATGCCCGATGTTTGCCGCGGACATATCCTCAGGGGAGCCTACCCTAGACATCCACCCAAGCAGGGATGTTCATTTTTGGTTGGTGGCCAAAGCCGTAGCGTAAATCTATTCTTCTCTGAGACGGCATTCAACGACTTTTTGCATGCCGCAACCAAAAGTCCCGCAGGGTATGCTAATTCCCGAATACTCTTTTCTTCTTTCTCGACCCTCCATGGAGAACTTTACTGTAGGAAACACAAAGACGCTGCATACGAGAGCGATGCCTTCTGCAATAGCGCAAAGCAATACTAGTGTTTTGGCCACGTTGCCATCAAAATTTGGGAGAAGAGGGGCCCCGGTGAGAAAGACTGTGCCGAGAATACAGCCCATCATTTGCGTAAGTCTGAATTTTAGAGCAGCGACTCGGAGCCGAGCCTAAAAATTGTCACTATTCTGTCACTGCACCGCGGTTTGTTGCAAAAGACGTACCACGAAGTATAGATAAAGGCAAATCATGCAAAAATACGTAACTGTTATTCTGGTATCCAACATGAACCCACTGAAGACCTTTATCTCTGCATATATATTGGGATTAGTAGTGTTTTGAGATGCGGCTAGATCCTGCAACCCAGCGAGTCGAGCTCCTTTTATGGTTGTATCACTTATTGATATAATACAGCCTATTGCCCTCCGCTATAACGATACCAGAAATGAAGAAGATCTGTCATCCATAGTATTCAGGAAATACCAAGCCACATGAGATTAGAAGGGCATGGCGCAAGGAGACAAGCTCTTCTGCGACTGGTATTCTCGAAATCAATACCAGGAAAGGCCCTTAGATGCGGCATTCACATCTTGGTATATGGAATATTCTCAACTATCGCTTAGATTTGAATTAACCGGTACTAGGGTAATCGCAGTTATGAAATCTTGGAACTCAGAGATTGCACGGAGGATGAGCTACAATTATTCACGGGATTTCTTGCGAAAACTTCTCAACACCATGTCATTGTCCCAGGGCCTTCAGACGAGCAGCCACCGTTCAAAACCCCGATTTTGGGTACGTCCTGATTTGCGCATCCGAACTTGATGACCGTTCTAGGTTGAATGGCATGCTGTCTTACGTTGATGAAAAGGTTGGCTCCACATGGGAGGAAGGTGGCCCAATCTATCCTGTTCGAAGATCGAAAAGTTCCTTCGGCTACGAGTCGCCAACCGAGATGTTCTGCCAGTGTCAAGATCTAGCGATTACTGTCCGTTCTTGGGAGGGCAAAGTCAAGCTGTGAGTCGAATAGTTACGAGCTAGAGGCTACATACATGACAGCAACACTAGCGGAGACCACCAGAATCCAACCACATTTTCTGGGTTCAATGAAGGACGCTATGGAATATACGAGAATGCTGTACTGCATAAAATATTATATGTAAAAGACAGGTGCTCGGTTCTTAAGTGACCTGGAAGTTTTTGGAGAAGAGTGTGATATTGTTCTTCTGAAAGGCTGAAAACTCGAGAGTGCAAAACAGCGGAGGGAATTGACGTCACTCTTGTTTTTGTCTAGATTATTGTGACTCAAATGATAGTCAAAAACTTTGTTCTATTAGGATGCCTCCGGTGGTTTTTGAAACCCAAACATCCCAGACTGGTACACTATCACCTCGGCTGTACGGTCATTCAAGGTCCTTGTGGGGTGATGGAGAAGCTAAGCCGAAGGCCGTTAGTTTTTCCACGCCCTCGTCGTCTCAAAGCTAAACCGAAATCAGTTAGTTTTCCCACTTTAACAGGGGTACAGTATGGTCCGAGTGACATTCCATAAGGGAACTGAGATGGCTAGATAGCTCCAGGTCAGAGGGCCATTACACTGGAAATTAAAACATACTGACGTATGTTTGGTAGCTATTATATCTGGGACTTGTAAAAAAAAATCCGCGTATACACATGCAATTGCAATCTTTAGTGGGGGCTTAATTCCTGGGACTTTTAACCTGAGAATCGCGGTCATCACCGCTGGTTTCTTGATACCAATCCTCTTTTGGGGCTTGAAAGAAATCGCAGAACGACGCATTTCCACTACATCTGTTTACATGCAACGCCCGCCAATCAGCTGAGCAAAAGTTAAGGTTGAAACGCCGCGCCGGGGTTTCGGTGGCGGTAACACTTACCTGAAAGGCAGTCAGAGTGTGCCGCTAACAGGCAGGACACACATGAGTTAAATGAGAGCGAAACTTTGAGTGGGAGGTGAGTGAAATCTGCATGCCCAAGCAATATACGTAGAGGCAATTGGCTTATTTCCAGACGCTTCGATTATAAAATGGGTGGCAGGAACCCGTTTTCAACCATGGCAGGTCCTCCAGAAGCTTGCAGCCTCGACTTTCTCAAGCTTTTAACCAGTTTCTACGAACATCATGGCAGAGTGGGAAACCATTGCCGCTTCCCATCGCGCAAAGCAAACGCAGGCCATTCCGCAAGCATGGAATTTGACACAGGAGAGGATGACGAAACTCAAGGGTCTTGGTAGTACCCAAGAAGGTCACTTGATTGAATTGCGGGCTGCCCAAAACTCCGGGCTCCTGAGCCAAAGCGAGCTTGAAATTACTGAGTATCCATCCGCCCGACAGCTTTTGAGAAGCATACATGGCAGAGATCTCACCTCTGAAGAGGTTGCTGTTGCCTTTTGCAAGAGAGCTGCCATTGCTCAGCAATTGGTAAGTACATCGAAGACAATGCCCAGTTTAGCATTGGCTCACAATTCAGACCTCATGCTTGACAGAGATTTTCTTTGACGAAGCCATCCAACGGGCGCGCTGGCTGGATGAGCAGATAAAAGCTACTGGAAAGCCTGTTGGCCCTCTACATGGATTGCCTATTAGCTTGAAGGTGAGTACGGTGTTATCCTACCTATCGGGGCCATGGCCGCTCACAAGCAAACAGGATTCTTTCCATATTGAGGGACAGTATGCAACAGTGGGATATGTTGCATCTCTCAAACAACCACCACCCAAGGGCAACGCGTGTCTTGTACAGCTACTCTTGGATGCCGGAGCAGTGTTGTACTGCAAGACCAACATCCCGCAGACTATGCTGGTACGTGTGTCACTGGTGGTTAACCAAGAGACTAGGCGTGGCGCTGACTTTAGAATCTTGGAAGACGGCCGATTCCGAAAACAACATCTTTGGCAGAACCCTCAATCCGCACAACACCCAACTTACCGCTGGAGGTTCTTCGGGAGGGGAGGGTGCACTAGTATCATTTCGAGGATCAATCCTTGGGGTGGGTACTGATCTCGCTGGCTCAGTGCGAATTCCCGCTCTCTGTTGTGGAGTTTATGGTTTCAAGCCGACCACAGATCGCATCCCGTTTCAAGGGCAATCACTTGCCCCTTTTGCAATCGACTGGCTCTCTACCATAATGCCTGTTGCAGGCCCATTGACTACTTCAGCAGAGGACCTTTCCTTGTTTATGGAAACAGTCATTCACCAAAAGCCATGGAAATGTGATTCATCTGCAGTCAATCTGCCATGGAGACAGCTGAACAACGATGAACCTAAACGGCTTACCATTGGCGTTCCACCAGAGGACCCTGAATACCCACTGCACCCCCCAGTTCGACGGGCTCTAAAAGACGCTACGAAAGCACTTGAAAAGGCTGGTCACCGGATTGTGTATATTCCAGTGGATCCTCAACGCAGTGCAAGTCTGGGGGCTAGGATTGGGTGGCAATTTTTTGGCCTTGGAAGTCGAGATCCAGCCGCCTTGGCGGAGCTGATGGGCGAACCCTTTGTTGCCTCGGTAGCCCAGGGAATGCATCCTTTTTCTAGTGAAGGGCTACTGATATCTCCTAAATTAAGCATCTCTCGCCAGTTTCATCAGCTCAATGCCGCTCGTGGGGCGTACGCCGAGACATGGAAGGAGACATGGTAGCAACATGACCTTGATGTTGTGCTGGCGCCAGGTTCTGTGGGTACGGCAGTTGCACACGACACTTATGGCATGCCGGTATATACGCTCATGTGGAATATCATAGATGTGAGTCCCGATGCCTGTATAACCACATCTTAGACCACCCGATAACATTGTCAAACCAGTATACCGCCGCCATTATCCCATATGGAGTCGCGTCTAAATTGATGGATCCGACACCCCAAAACACAACGACGAAATTTGTTCCAAACTGTACGTATTACTCAGTTGTATTCTGTACCATCACCCATTGACACTGTAAAGACGACCCAGAAGAAACAGATGGCGCACCTTGCGCACTGCAGATCATTGCGCCAAAGTTTCAAGATGAAGAATGCTTGGAGGCTGTCGGTATCATTGACAAGATTTTGAATTCGAACCCCGTGGTCATGTAGAGGTCGATATCATAATAGTTTCGCGGCCTGAGCCAGCTTTATCACCAGTATAAACAATGTAGCAAATTTATAGACCCCGATCATTGAAGGGCGAGCGAGTCCCGACCTTGGGCTGTTGTGCATACCGATGTTTAAGCGGGAGGCTTTGCTCAAAATCGGGCCCGAGCACCCCGGGTCTGAGCGGATGGACGTTCTCTTGACAGCCCCAGCCTTCTCATTTGCTTTCTGATTGCAGCTTTACATGCTCATGTGAAACAATCCCACCGGGGTCTAACACAGACCCGCAAGCCTCATCATGATCCGACGCCGTGGCGGATGCTTGAACTGTCGACAACGAAGACGAAAATGTGATCAACTGCGTCCGTCATGCGGGGCCTGCAGACACCGTGGAGTTGAATGCCCGGGGTATCCGAATGTGTACCGTTGGGTGAATCATGCTGCTGATGCAGTCTGGAATTCCTGCCAGGTTGCCGGAAACGATGCTGGTTCTTCGACAATCGTCCAGTCTGAACACTCGCTTACACAGAGGGCTCGACAAAGTCTACCTTCACCTCCGCCGAAATACGAAGCATGTATGACGCAACCTCTCTTCCGGAAATGTAGGTACAAGCCCTTTCATCAAATAGCATTTATTAGATGTCATGTATTGAGTCGTTAGAAAGTTCTGACCTCTGGTTTGAGGCTGTTATACAAGACGCAGTCGAACTGCTGGATTCAGCCCTTTTTTATCGAAATATCCACACAGAGTCCATCTTTCCCTATGCTCTGTGCTGCTATCCAGTCTTATATTGAACAAGATGGTACTCGTATCTCTATACCGTTGCTTGAGTGCGTCGATCTGGCCTTGACAACCTATCGAGCCGAGATTGTCTCGCATCAAGGCATCATCAACCCTGCCACCTTTACAGCTGGGGTATTGCTGTGTGCACTTTGGGTACGTCGTTTGACATTCATGCTAGAATTGTTCGAGCACTCTTTGGCGGGATGCCAATAAAATATATAAAAAATTGGAAACCTGGTTAATATGATAATGTTTACAGTCTCTCCAAGCCCAGCCTTTTACACCACACCTGCGGACATTGGCCGAGGTGTGTGGCCTGGCAGATCCCATGACATTACCTATCCCAGGTTGGGAAAAAGACTTCCGTGTGGGACTTGTGTTTGATATAATGGGTCTTATGGATATTCCATACCTTGTGCTTGGGAGGATATGTCCCTCCCTTGGTATCTGGAGGCGTTATCGCAAAGCCCAAGATACTTGGTATAGTGGAAGATTGAGGGGTATAGAAACTGTCTCAGGGATGCCCTTAACACTATTGGATATATTCGCCGATGCAACGTTCTGCAACGCCGAATCCATAATGACTCGCCTATGGGAATGGTCAGGTGAGGATGGCGAGCGTCTTCAATGTCAACTTTGGGAATCCTGGCGACTAGCAGGTATTATTGATATTCGCAGACGAGAGAGGTGCAGGAGGAAACTTGCAAAACCAGCAACCGAAGATGAAAAGTCAGATAAACTCCCCAACACTGACATTCTTCTCTGCCGATTGATGGCATCTATATACAGCGTATTCATCTGTTCTCAGCTACCTCAGAACCAACATCTTCTTGTTCGCAACGGCCTTGTCTTTCCTCTAGTCGTGGCCAGCCTGGAAGTGCCTCGCTTGAAGCAGCACCCCGAATGGAAGAGGACATTAGACGAGATTCGTCAAACGATTGAAGAGAGGTGTACTTACAACCTTTCCAAGATGATATTTCAATTGCTAGAAGATGCTTGGAGAGAAGGATCATATTGCTTTGACATTGACCAGGCAGCGCGGCAGAAAGGGGCCGAGCTGGCAATAATATAAAAATTTCAAGTAATAATTGTGTCGTAAATTGTTTTATATCTGGCATGAACTTATGGATAACCAAAATGGCAACCTGCTATGACCAATTAACTCGATCTATACTAGTAGGTGCGCAAATGGGAGTGAGTAGAGAATGTCGTACCTGAAATAAGGGTACAATCCATCACATAAGCCCCATTAAACTACAACTATCAGTGCCATGACAGATAAGTATAGACAAAATAATTATTGATACTAGCTCCCGTTTTGTGCCGTTACATTCTCTAAACTACGACATTGATTATCACAAATTACATCATGGCCAAAAAAACCAAGTCGTATGGAGTCAAGTGCTGATGGGTAATAGAATGCGGAGAACAGGGTCCTCCTTGTCGCCTATTTCACTTGTATATATTCCTAATTCTGTATGCGTGATGAGAACAGGACATACTAGTGCTGCTCAAGTCTTTGCTCAATACGCAAAGTACCTCTTCAAATTCACCGAGGCTAACACTACCCCGGTTCATGTCTGAACCGAAAGAACGTTCTAGACGTTTGTAGTTAAATAATCCGCCAAAGTGTGCGTTATTTACTCAGAGATCCTTCCCGTATGGACACTGTTTCATTTGTGCCTCCAGCTAGTGCGCCACCAAGACAAACAATGACACCAGAAGACTCGTCAGCGGGAGTCACCGAGCCACAGATTTGTGGGCAATCGATGCGTAACAGTATCGCCAATTTCCTTCATTGGGACTTCTGACCCGAAATCACCCACGAAGCCGCTAACAACGACATTATTCACTTAGCTCGAGCCCGATGAGATGGCAAATACGAGAATGAACCGTGGGGGTGCCGAAATAGCCCGGTCGCTGAGAAGATGCATCTTTCAAGAGCAGCAACCATGAAGGTCCGCAAATTGAGGCTTAAACGGCCTGGATACACCCCCGGAGAGCCACCTCGGAACCAGAGCTCGTTGGTCGCTTCGTAAAGCAACCAACGAAAGTGGAGCAGCAGGAGCGTTGGTCGTCTCCATCAGCCCAGAGTGGCTCCCGCGGGTCTCTCCTTTGCGAGGGTCTGGTCATGTAAAATTCCGAAATAGCGGGCTACATTCAGCTCAAGCACCACCCAGCTGGTCCGACCTACAATCGACTCGTCCTCGGCTAGTGGAAGTACATCCATATGTGGAAACGCGTACTTCGCTTCGCGGGTCATGGACTCATGGTGTTCGCTAGTTTCCCACTAGCGCAGATCCGTTCATCAGCATTATCTTATCAGATGGTATGATCGGATCGAGTGATGCTGAGCGAGCAGGTTCCACGGGCGACAGAAGCCAAGGTTCAATGGCCGACTATTTAATAATTTCCATGTCCTTGCGATTTCTCTGCAAGATACTAGCCAGGTTATTTTGTGTTTATCTTGTAACTTCGTTCCTTTCGCATTCACCTCAATCTCAAAATGGCTGATCAACCCACACCAAGCCCTGGCACCGACGTTGCTGGGGTTGAAGAACCAACCAAAGAGCCAACTGAGAGGGTTCAGGAGGGTGTACGTGTGGCCGAGGCCGTTACTCTCTCATGGTCTAAGAAATCCCTCATCATTGTTTATGTCTGGTATGCCGTCTAACAAGGGCTCAAGTTGACGTAGTTTGCTAACAGCCGCAAAGCATGTGGCTCATGTATTTTGTGCGAAATCTCCAGTCCAGCCTCACATCAAACCTCTCGCCCTACATTACCAGTGGATTTGAAGGACACTCTCTCATTACCGTTATTGGCACTGTCACCAACATTATGAGTGCTGCGTGCACCATGCCAATAGCCAAGATTCTTAACCTGTGGGATCGAAGTGTCGCATTCCTCCTGATGCTAGGTCTTTCACTACTGGGTCTTATCTTGATGGCGGCTTGTGATAACATTGCCACCTATTGTGCTGCCCAGGTCAGTCAAGCTATAACAGCCCCGATTTCTTTCCCGCTCCTGACGCGTCGCGTAGGTCTTTTATTCTGTGGGTTCTACAGGTCTCATTTTTGTTGTTGATGTTTTGACGTCAGACACTTCCTCTTTACGGAACCGGGGCCTTGCGTTTGCTTTCTGCTCGTCTCCATCCATGATCACCGCATTCGCAGGCTCTCCATTGTCCAATCGCTTCCACCAGACTAATTGGCGATGGGCATATGGATTAATCGCGATTCTTTTCCCCGTGGTTTCCGCTCCTTTGATTACAACTTGGTGGATTGCAAAGAAAAAGGCCTTGCAGAATGACATTTTAGAGAAGTCTGGCCCCAGCAGCCGAACTTGGTTGGAAGAAGTTTTATTTTACTTGGTAGAATTCGACGGTAAGCATAGAAAGCATTTCTGTTGGGTGGCCTACTCATGTTGCTGACACACCTTGGATAGTGGTTGGAGTTGTCCTGCTTGTAGCAGGCTTCTCTCTTCTCCTGCTTCCACTTACCCTGGCTTCTTCTCAAGCAAACAAGTGGCAGACCGACTACATCATTGCTATGATAGTTGTAGGCGGTGTCTTGGTCATTGCATTTGCTATTTACGAACGCTTCTTTGCCCCTAAGCCGTTTATTCCCTACCATTTGCTGGTCTCGCGCACAGTTATTGGCGCTTGCTTGATGAACGGGACGTACCAAATTGCCTACTATTGTTGGAATAGCTATTTCACATCGTACCTGCAAGTCGTTTACAACACATCTCTTACTCAAGCCGGGTACATTGCTGCCATCTTCGACTTCCTATCGCCAATCTGCCTGATTGGCTCCGGATTCTTGATGCGATTCACCAGGAGGTTCAGATGGCAGCTATGGATCGCTGTTCCATTGTACACACTGTTCGTCGGTCTCATGATATACTTCCGGTCCCCCGGTCGTGGAGTTGGTTTTATCTGCATGTGCGAGATTTTCATCTCTATTGCAGGCGGAACCATGATCTTAATTTCGCAAGTTGCAGTCATGGCAGCTTCAAAGCACGAGGACTATGCTGCCATGTTGGCCTTCCTTGGCCTCTCTGGTAGCCTCGGGGGCGCTGTGGGAAACAGCATCTCGGGAGCTATTTGGACTAATACGCTACCCCAGAAACTGCAAGAGCATCTCCCAGAGGCTGTCAAGTCAGATTGGAAGAATATTTACGACAACCTTGAGGTGCAGCTGAGCTATCCCGTCGGATCAGCCACACGGGATGCCATCATTACAGCATACGCCATGGCACAAAGAAATATGTTGATTGCTGGCACCGCCATTATGGGTCTTGCTCTTGCATGGGTCCTAATGATCAAGAATATCAAGTTGGAGGATTTAGGTTCTTTTCGTGGTGTTGTCTTTTAAGATTTTGTTTTGGATTTGTTTTTACATACCGCAGGATACCAACTACGCAACGGACCAATGGAACGAGCCCAGCGTTTCTGGGTGGGTACCGTGTTGGAAACAAGTGTCAATGGTTTTGTTTCCCTATAAGGCGGCCATTTAACTGCCATGATATGTTTTGCCCTTCCTATAAATGACATTTGATTCTTTATTTATCCCCCCCCCCCCCCTTTTCACTCCGCCAACTCTTAATAGGCCAAATACGCCGCCGCGTTGATGTCGATGTCCAATGAAGTGTGAATCCAGTGCGTCCTGTCAGTGCCAGCGCCATGACGTCGAGAAGTCATTTCCGGTGGTTCAACTAGTTAGTTAATGCGGGGTCAACCATGTCCGCTAGTGATGTAGGGATCTAACTTGGGCAAGACAACGTGCACAAAATACGCGACGAGAACAACGCATGAAATCACCAAGTGGACCGATCACATGCATCACCACGATTTGGCTAGCGCCAAGGTCAATTCAGGCATGGCAACAACCCGAAAAATTCTTCAAGAGGGATTCCCTTGGAATGTCTCGACGGCGAATGCTGCTGCATTCGTGGTCTTGTATGGGGGCCGCTTTGGGGCGGTGAGGGGTCATGACATCCACGGCCCCGAAATCGGAAGACGACGAGGAATCAAATCCACGGCTTGGATTCAACTTTACCGCATCAATCGCATCCTCAGTCGCTCTCAGCTCGGTCCAGAGAAAAAGCATTCCAGTCAACTTGAATCAATGGCAGCGCGTGCATCAACTGACTCATTCTAATGTTTAGTGTGGACCATCACGGGGTCAAAACCCCAACCCCCCTGCAGACAACACCACCAATTGATGGTGTGGTAGTTGCCTCATGTCTCCCTCGTGTGTCGCCCTAAAAAGCCCGGTCGTGTTTCGTTGGATCGGGCTGTCGATGCTCCCAAAGCTCGGCTTGAGAAATATACATATGAGTCTTTTCCCCTGCTCTTCTCTCTCTGTTTGGTTACATTCTCCAACAAGCTAGTGTCTGCCCCCCCAAAAAGACATCATCTCTTCCTGCAGCAAGCATCTCATCAATTTTTTCTTCTTCAAAACGCTAGTGCCTGCACAATTAACAAGAGTGGATTCATATCCTGCAACTTGTCGCTCTCCACTGGAACAACGACGCGCCACGTATCCTGCATGTAATTTAGCGAACACCGCGAACCTCACCGCTCTTCCCCACCCCACGATACACTCACATTTAATTTTGATGCCGCTTCCCCCAAATTGGCCAAGCCCGGCCATTATTCTGCCGTTTCCATAGATAACCCCCTTGGCTTAGAAGTCTACTGGTTGTCGCAAATATCCCACACCAGCCCGCTCGTTACTTCTGACGCTCTCGCCATGAATTTGCTAGAGGATCAGCCAGCATGGCCCCGGATTTACAGGGAAACCGTCCACACCCGTAAAAGTCCCTTCCACAGTCCCAGGTGAGATTGCCTCGCCGAGTAAATGCTAGCCGTCCACATCTTTACAGTGCCAGGGAGGATATGGGCAAAAGGATTGCACAGTCGCTAATTCCATACAAGTAATAACGAGCTCTGCTGGCAACAAGCCAACCATACCATCGCCGACTGGAAAGATGCAAGAGAACTTGGCATGAAGAATGAAGTCGCCTACTGGAAGACCCAGTTATCCATGAGCCAGCAACAACAGCAAGTCTTGGAAAATGCTCTCGAGTACACTGCGGGTAAAGCCGCCACGGACGCCTACAAGATGCTAGGATGGGTTGAGGAGTTGAAGAAGAAAACTCAGGCTTCCGAAGCTGAAAATATCGCAATGAAGACGGAAAACGAGGAATTACGAGCCACCATCAAGGCTTTCCAACTATCCCAGTCTACGTTAAAAGCCAACCTGGAGAAGATTAAAGCACAGATGGAATCATGCCAGGAGGACAGAGACACAGCAAAACGATCGAACCGCTCGCTACGAGCCGAAATAAAGAGCTTACACGACAACTGGGCTTCGTTGGCTATGGATATAATCAAATTGAAACCAGAGGTCTGCAGGGTCGGGGAGATGGAGCAAGAGCTATCAGACGAGCGACGCGACAAAGACTTGCTATTACTACGGCATCGAAAAGAGCTTAGGTGGGAACGGGCGCTGAAGACTTCTCTCGAGGAGCGCATCACGGCCTTGGAGATGCACAATACTAAACTGACAGAAAGCATAGCCGCGTGCTGGTTGCACGGGTTCTGGGCATGGATTACACGACTGTTGGGAGAAATAGGACGGTCGTCATTAATACTAACAAGAATATATACCCTTTGAATTTTAACAATAAAAAAAATCGATATTACTTGGCCGTATTCGAGAATCGTTCCTTTTCAAACTGGCATGAGACTCGCCAGCTTGTTTAAATGACGATGGATGTGATGATATGCAGCGGGTTGTCATAAAAGACCTGTTCTGTCTCCTTAAAACACACTTGTGCTGTGTATATTCATACCGTATCGTTTGCCGCATTGCCGGATACGGTAGTGACACATTCATGTTAAAACCTGTCCATGTCATTAATGGATATGCAGACTCTGTACTTGAAGAGCTGAGTATTCTCGCGATACCCGTGTTTATGCCTACAAGACGCCTTCAGAGAAAACCTGCAGTGGAAGAAACCAAACCCCCCCCCGACTTTTTATCTACCTTACCCGTTATAGCGTTGGGGGGTGTTTTGTTTAAGATCAACCTGAGGACAACCCAACATATTTTAACAGCATAAATCTTGGCTCTAATAGATCAAGTAAAACAAGTTACATTCGCCAAAGAAGCTACTGTCCGGGCAGTAATCCACCCTTGCCCCAGACTTCAGTATTATTGGTACCTTTGCTGCTCCGACGCTTATAGAAAGGGCGTCGCAAAATGATTTCAACTTCATTGCCGACCAACAATGAAACCAGAAGTGCTCCATCGTATTATACGACTTGCCAAACCTCATACTAACCCTTTCTACGTCTCTTCCCCAAACAATGGGTCAAAACTTCGTTCAATGAAATGTGTGTGATAAGCACAAACACTAACCATAGAGTGAGTGCATAGATAGATGCATGCATCATGCCGATGTGAGGGTAGAGTGAGGATTCGGGTATAGATTTATGCCGTGGTATCTTTCTCCGTCAATAATATAAGCTCATCGGCTTTAAAAAAACATTTAGACGCCAGTATCTTTCCCATAATGGAATATAGCATAAAATAGTAAACAGGAATCAACGATGCCAAGCTTTCCATTCATGTGGATATGTTACCAGCGTGCTGGGGCTACTCAAACGTTTAGGCGTCAGTGTAGGGCTGATATCCAATTCTCTATTCGGAAATACTCATGAGTCTATTTGAAATCAAGCTCCGCCGAACATGGCGCAAGGCCCTTTGGCAAAATGCGTAACTAACCCTTCCGTCCTATCACAAGGTTTTATCACTCCTCCCCTCATGTTCTATCTATTCCTTCAATTCACACCCATAAATAACATCTTAAGTTTACTCGCGGTCAATTTGAACATAGAGTTGTTGGTGTAATTTATAATTTACAGTTATTCTTGGACATACAGAGTTTAAAAGAATCGCTACCACGGTTATATGGCGCTATTTACTACAAAAATTGGATTGGAAGCAAGGGGTTCTGGCCCAATCCCGCAATGCATACTACCGCTTGAAATCCATCTGCATACCCTTTTCTCGATGTTTCAGTATTTAGCTAGTCTCTCCACACCTAAGCCTGATATTCCGCAGTGGCTTTTATCCAGCCTGGACAGCGGTTTCGGTCCAGTGATCGTTTTGTCGGGGAGGATCCCAGAGATCCGACAGTGGCGTTGGCTTGAAGCGGTATCAAGGTCTAATCTAAAACTCTGAGAGAAGAAAAGAGCCGGGACACTCCGTAATATCTCCGAGTTTAAGGTTGAGGGGGCGTTATTTCGCACACTAGTAAAAATTGACCATGATTATCATCGGCCAGCTATAAAGGCTATCTGGCTAATGGGATTCAATTAGGTTTGCTAAATGCGCGCTTATTTGAGCAAAGGATGTGCGCTATCCAAGCCAATTCCTCAAGGCTGGCGATATGTCGTCCAAGCTTCTTCAAAAATGACGGCGAAATTGACAAATACACTCACACATCAACAACATCTATGAATTATGGAATCAGTAGCATAACAAGGACGCCGTACTTGGCGGGAGGAAAAAATGGGATTTCGTGGAAAATCCCAACGTTTGACTCCAGGCAAAAAAAAGTAAAGACCAAAGCAGCATTAGAGTTGGGCCGAGAAACAGGACAAAGGGATAGCTGTTGGTTACGCAAATCTTTCACATTAAAAGACATTCTTAACACTATGATTTCTAACCGGATTACATAACCAGATATCCAGATGTATTAACTCGATTTCTCATTTAACCCCGATGGCTAAGTTTGGACAGGAATTGGGTGCACATCATAAATGGACAAGCCAATAACTGCGGGGATGTCTTTGGGCGTCGATGTCTCAATTGAGTCCATGCCATAATGATCTAAATTGGTTAAAAACGTTAAACTTCATTTGCCCGCTACGCCAGCCCACATTCCTTCCTAAACAGGAATTGCAAGATCAAGCCAAGTAACTTCCAATCCATTTCCGATATCCATGTCGTAGAATTATACTGTAGGGGACAGTGGTTGGGGCGTGAAATCCCTCACGATGGTGTTTGAAATTAAAGAGCTGGAAATAAGCCTATAAAACAGAATCGAATGCCCATCCTCCATTATCCTCTCCACTCACATCACGCTTGTCCTCCGGAGAAAGAGGCCTTCAATTGGCAAATCAAGGCCTTATTAAAGGTAATAGGACATTTCCCTAATCCTCCACAATCTCAATTTGCCACCATTAATTAATAATTTTACCCCACAAACACCGGTTCATCATGCACTTCTTCAAGATGTTTTACAAACTCGCCCTTCTACTTCTTTTTTCCGATTTGGTAATTTCAGCAACTTCCTTTCCGTTTTTAAACTTTCCTAGCAGCAGAACCATTACCGGGAAATTCATCGTCACCTTGAAGCCTAGCATTGCACACCCTGAGTTCGTTGACCATATAATTTTCGTTGAAAAACTTATAAACCAGAGCACTACCACTGGTCAGGCTATTGAGAAAACATGGTCAACGCTTTTTCAAGGATATTCTGGTCAATTTGATATTTCCACTCTCGTGGATATCTTGGGTAGAGCTGAGGTGAGTTCCGGGTCCCATGCGAGCACAGCGTAAATCTCACGACATTCGACTCTGACAAATCTCGTTAGGTTCTCGCAGTTGAACCAGTTCAGAAGGTCAAACTTTACCAGTCCACCACAGTCACCCAATCGGGGGCTCCTTGGGGTCTAGGCTCCATATCTAGCCGGAAAACCGGCTCGACAAACTACGTTTATAAGCAGACCTCTACTCTGGGTAACATGTGGGCCTATGTCATTGATACCGGTGTTTATACCGCCCATAATGACTTTCAAGGCCGCGCATTCTTCGGGTATAATGCCGTCAAGAATACCCCGGATACAGATACTCAAGGCCATGGGACTCATTGTGCCGGGACCATTGCTGGCAAAACATACGGGGTTGCCAAGAAGGCAAATATTATGGGAGTAAAAGTATCCAATGGAGATGTGGTTAGTACAGGGGACCCCCGGCCATTTCTTTTAAGCATCGTGACTAACTAAGTTGATGTCTAGACAACCACCGATGTCATCATAGACGGCCTTCAGTGGGCGGTTACAAACATCACCAACACTCCTGGCCGTGCTGCAAAATCCGTCATCAACATTTCCATGGGAAGTTCAAAATCCACTGCATTCAACGCCGCTGTTGATGCAGCGTACAATTCCGGAATACTAGTTGTGGTGGCCTCTGGAAATGATGGCTTTGACGCTAGCTTCTATTCCCCAGGCTCCGCAGCTAATGCTTTCGTTGTCGGTGCCATTGATCAAAATAATGCTCGCCCATACTTTTCCAATTACGGAAATAAGGTCAATGTGTATGCGCCTGGCGTTAACATCATCAGTCTCGGTATCTCAGGCCCTTTCGCAACTGTCATTATGACTGGAACTAGTATGGCTAGCCCTCACGTTGCTGGACTTGCTCTATACCTCAAGGACCTTGAGAATATTGTTAGTCCGTCCAGCGTCATAGCAAGGATCAAGAATCTTGCCACTAAAAATGTCGTGTCCAATGCTGGTTGGTTTGCCTCTACTCTTTTGGCCTATAATGGCATTGTATAAAGCCAAGGAAATATCAAATAAGGATTGTTTTTTTGGGGGTAAAAAAAAAAAAAAAAAAAAAAAAAAAAAAAAAAAACCACACAAAAAAAAAAAACCAACCCAAACACCCACCACCACCCCCACCCCCCCCCCCCCCCCCACCGTATTTACACAAAAGAGATACAGATCAGACGGTCTGCACCCCGGACGCCCCACACCACCAGACACAAACCCCAAAAACAAACCAAAAGAACAACACACACAAACACACAAAAAAACAAACAACAACACCAAACAACAATAAGGACGAGAGATTGAGGAGGG
>JAHVYB010000329.1:0-29504 GCA_020623695.1 Calonectria henricotiae | reverse complement strand
GGAAGGGTTTCCTAGAATAATTAGATTAGTAAGAGAATATCTTTATTTTTTTATTTTTTTTATTTTTTTTTTTTTTAAAAAAAACCCTTATCTAATTGCTTAACTTAACCTATATATATATAAATAGAATGCTTTCTTATTTAGCATTTAGTTAGATTCTACAAGAAGCAATAAGAGCTTTATATTACAATTATTTTAGTTATAATTATCGCCTATAAAACCCTAGTAGGGAAAAATGACTAGTTATAATAACCCTTTGTTTACTATTATTTTATTAGTAGTAACCTTTATACTTACTCTTAGACCTATTTTTATTATAGTTTTTAACATAGATTATAATACCTATTATCCTTTCTAGCTACTTATTATATTTATTACTATTAATTTCTCTAAGAAAAGCTTTCTTTGCTTTAATTATCTCCTTAAATACTATTTTATCTAGTTTTATTATAATAATTATAACGGCTATACCTAGCTAAACGGTTACAATAGAGATAATAGCAATTAGCTAGGCAGAACAGTATATTAACTCGAGGTACAAGACTAAAGCTTACCCCTCTTTCTCTAGCTAAAACCATGCCAAGCTCTTATAGAGAGCGGTTACTTGTAAATCCCTTACTTAACTAAGCCTATATCCCCTTATAGGGGCTAGGTTATAACTATCCTCCCCCTTAAGTCTATTATCCTTAGTAATAATTACTTATTCTAATAATATAGCCTTATAATTCATAGCCAATAAGCCCCTATAAAAAGGACTTATAAGTTCCTACTTATCTTTAGTAAAGCTAGTCCTAATATATTAAATATTTATATATTAGGTTAATAGTAAATCACTATTACCCTTAAGTATAAGGTAATAGAAAATCAAAAGATTATTTATCTTCTAATTACCTAATTATTTATTATTTAAACTATTATTCTCCTATAATAATAGTTTCCTATCTTTTCTTCCTTTATCCCTCCTTAAATTTTAAGACTATTTACTTTTACTTATTATACTATTATATTCTAAGCCTTTCCTTTTATCTTTTAAATATTACTATACCTACTCCTTTTACTTACTTTATAAGTATTAATAATATCCTTATCTAATATATAAAGTATACTTAAAGTATTCTATAAGAGGAGGCTAAATATATTAAAAATAAGCCTAAGAATATCCTAATTATAATAATCTTTATTAAGTATATCTACTATACTTCTAATATTATTTACTATATATATTACTAGACCTTTAGTACTAATTATTATTTATATATCTTTATTATTTATTAGTATATAATTATTATTTATTTGCTAATTATCTAGGCCTATTTCCCTTATAGAGGGAGATACCTATAACTTATATAATATATAAGCTTACCTAACTTATCTATTATATATAATCTTCCTAAAGAAGATTAAATCTATTAATCTATAGACAAAGGCTCTTATTATAATTACTAGGCCTTTTTATATCTTTTCTAAGGATATTTATTGCTTATTTTACTAAATAGGCTTTTAGTTATTAGATATATTCCTTGCTATTAAAAATTATTTATTCTAAGCCTATAATCTAATTAGTACTAAGACATATACTTATATAGGTATTCCTTAGATATACTTTTACTATATTCTTACTATTTATTTATTTTTTCCTTAGAAGGCTTATATTATCTTTGCTAATTTTAAGATAATTTATTATTAAATATAAGCTTATTAAGCTATTACTATTTACTTAGTAGGTTTTTATTATCTCTTCTATATATTATTTAACTTACTAATTTATTATTCTTAGAAAAAGGAATTATAAGAGTATATTTATATTTTAGACCTTTACTTCTTATATAATAATATTAGTTATAGTGCTTAGGAGGTTATTAAGAAATAGATTATAAATAAAATCTAAAAGCTTTTTAACTTAGGCTAGTATTAAGGTAGAAATACTAATAAGGCAATCCTTCTTAATACTTATTTCTATATTATTAAGCTAGGATATACTTTCTTCTAATAATCTCTTAAAGTAAATAAGTCCTCTAAGTCTAGGTCTAATACTAGGGCTACTTCTCCCTAGACTTCTGCCTAAACTGGCAATAGCCCTAGCTATAGTAGGACTTTAGCTTATAATTATAGAAACTCTATTTTAACCCTAAAAAAATAAGGTTTTTTCTAGGTATAATTTAGTTATACTTTTGCTATAGCCCTTTTAGGGCACTTAGTTTTATAGTAATTATTATATTTATATAATTATTTTTAAGAATTAATTCCCTTTTATAGTCTTTTTTATTTTTAGGTTACCTTTACTTACTATTTAAGGTAATCTTAAATTACTTTTTATATATTTATTAATTTATCTTTATATAATTACTAATTATATTCTATGGGCTAATCTATCTAGTTAACTAGATAATATATCTCTCCTTTATATTTTATTTTATTCTTAATTTATTCTATTTCTTATTTTAAGTTAATATTTTCTAGGTTAAGTATTAAAAGTAGTTTATTCTTATTGGTTTTATACCTCTTCTATAGCTTTAGTAAGCTTATATAAAATATATTATAAATATAACTATATTTTTCTAGGAATACTAATTAATATACCTATATTCCCATAGTATCTAATACTTAAAAGGGCCCTATTTATCTTAGGACTAACTTTGTTTTATATCCCTTTAGGGAGAGGTTCTTTATAAATAAAGTAATTAAATTACCTCTCTTAAAGATTAGGGATTAGTACTTTTAGTTATAATATTTCTATTACTTATTTAGTACCTTTTAGTATTAATTCTATAATTATTCTCTTAATTCTATAAGGCAATATATTTATATATCTATCTCTAGTACCTCCCCTTAAATAGTATTATCCTTAATATAGATATAAAACTCTAGGTAATAGCTATATAATACCTAAAAGGTACTATATCCTATAATTAAGTTCTTTGTATTATTATAAGCAAATTAAGTAATTATTAGAAGGGCTATCTAATTATTTTATTGCTTATTACTAAAGTACCTTAAATAATATTTAAATATTTAGTTTATTTTTTCTATTTAGCTATTAATTTAGGGATAAAAAGCTATTAAGAGCTTTTATTTTATTCTTATTTAATAATATAGCTCTAACTAAAACTTACTTATAAAGATTAATCCTCTATTAGAGATAATCCTACTTAGGAAACCAAATTTAAGTTTAATTTTATTATAAAAGAGCTTTATTAGATCTATAATATTAATTTAGGTAGAGATTAGGATTATATATATATATTTTATAAAGTAATCTATAATCATAAATATTATATCTACCTCTATTCCCTTCTATAGTAAGGGCAATAATCCTATAATAAAATCTATTAATATTTCTTCCTATAATTAGAAGGATATTAATAAGGACTTAAGTTTACTATAGAAGTAATATCTTTTATAATTAGCTCCCTAGCATACTATATAAATCTAAACCTACTTTAAAACATCTTTACTTATACTAGACCAATAGAACTTTCTTTGGATTATTTCTAGGATTCTATCTTACCTAAAATACCCTATTAATAGATTATTATAATATAACTATAATAACTATTATTTTATAGCCTCTTTATTAGGTATAAATAATTAATATTTAAAATAGAAAAAACTATATTTATTTATAGACTAATTACTAGGGCTTCTATCTATTATCTCTTGCTTTATTCTATTAATCCTTTACTATATCTTAGGATCCTTTTCCTAGAAAAAGCATATTACCTTTTCTAGGGGCTTTAAAGGGTTTTTTTTAAAGATCTCCTTTCTAACTAAGGCCTTTTTAACTATAGATACTAAGATAAATAGATTATAACCTATCTTCTCTTAAACCTAGCTTACCTATACTTAGGTAAAAGCTTATAAATTTACTACTAACTTAGGTTTAATTATACTAAGAGCTATACTCCTTAATATCTTAGTATTATACTTATAGCTATTTTAGGCAGCAAGAGACTTATTCTCCTATATCTCCTTTTCTAGGGCCCCAGCCTATTTATAAGTTAGGGCATTTTCCTTCCCGAAAGACCCTAGGTCTAACTTATCTTCTAATTCTTATAAAAATTAGGTTACCTATATTTTAGTTAACCTCTCTTTAAGTAATACTAATAGATCTAGATTATATAAAATATCCCCCTTATAATCTAATCACCTTAATAAGCTATTAATAGGATTTTATTTACCTTACTAATATTTTATAATAAAATTATAAGATATTAGGTATATATACTATTTAGCCTACCTTCTATTTAGCTTTAATATCTTTATAAATAACTAAAGGTTAAAATAATTACTAAGGATTTCTATTTAATTTATTACCCCTTTAAAGTAATATTATTAATATTTAAATAACTCTATAATAACTATTAGTTCTTAGTCTAGGGTCCTATACCTAAACTTATAATTAGTATATTTTTATAACTAAAAGGCTATAAGATAAAAATAGCTATTATTATCTAGCTATAATAAGATTCCTACTATTATAAATAATAAGGTATTTATTTTAAGCTAAATAGGTTTAATAGGGTTAAAGTAGTATAATAAGAGGGCCTTCTAAAAAGCCCGCTTTAGGGATACAAATACCCCTCTTTTTATATTATTTAATTCTACTTTACTAGGCTTTTTACTCTTTTAGCTCCCCTTTAATAGATTTATTAATAGCTTTACTAGTGCTAAAAAGTTAAAGATAAATTGCCTATAAAAGTTATAAAAGCCTATAAAGACCTAGATCTCTTAGTAAGTTTTCAGCTCCTTCTATTAAGTAACTATCTTAATTTTTTTTAGGTCTATAATAATCTTTTTTATAGAAAGAATAAATCCTAAGAATTTAATTAAAGATTAATAGAATATATACTTAAAGAGTTTTATATAAAGTTTAATATCCCTTAAGTATTTAAGTATAGCTTAAAGGTATTTTATATAGATTTCTTAGTCTCTTAAGAAAATAAGAATATTATCTAAATAAGCTATATATACTATATCTACTAGTTTACTAAGAGCTTTATAAATATAATCTTAAAAGATTATAAGTATATTAATTAATCCAAATAATATTACTAAATACTTAAAGTGCCTATAATATATCTAAAATACTATCTTCTACTTATCTCCTTTCTTTATATAAATATAATAATATATATTCTTAATATTAATCTTAGAGAAATACTTAGCTCCTTTAATTTAGTTTATAATTTCTAAAATCAAAAGTAAAGGGTACTAATTCTTCTTTATTATTATATTAAGTTCCCTATAATTAATATATAACCTAAGGGATCTATTGGATTTTAGTATAAAGAGGATTAGGGCTCCTATAAAGCTCTTTAAGGGTTAGATTTAGCTCTTATCTAAGTTTTCCCTAAGGTACTAACATAGTTCTTAGAGCTTCTTTTATAATAGGGGATATATTAGGCTAAATAGAGGGATTTTACCCTTAATTAAGTTAATATTATAATTAGTAACTTTATATAAGGAAAATATTCCTAATTCTTCTTCTAAGAATATCTATTTTAGGTTAAGGATTTTAAAAGGGATAGTAAGATTAATTAAGGGCCCTTTAGAGAGGGGATCTCTTAATATTTAATAAAGTTCCTTATATACTATTATACTATAGATATTTATAGTATTTTTAACTAGCTTCCTAAATTTATAAAAAATAACTTTCTAAAAGCTTTCTTATATAATTTAATAGACCTATATCTAATTCTTAATATCTATTAGGATATTAAGTTAAGTTAAGGTAGGTATTCCTAGTAATATAGGTTTATTTTTAGGGTTTAGATCCTAGTTAATACTAATTACTACCTAAGTTATCTTCTTAATCTATTTATACTAGTTCTATATTTTAATAGGCAAGTACTAAGTATTATAGGCCTTTACTCTCTAATCCCTTACTAGAATTAGGTTAGGGACTTTATTAGGGGCCTTTCTTAGAATAAGGCTAATAGCTAGTTATTAACTAATAATATTAGTTTTACTTCCTATATCTAAGGTTACTTTAATAATAGTAGGCTTTTAAGGGGCAAAAATAGTAATTAAAGTAAATAGATATTATATAATCTTAAGTATAGGTATAAGGGTATTAGTAGGATTAATTACTTTTACCTTCTACCTTTTCCCTACTAATTAGTCTAGGTTCTCTAGACTCTTAGTTTCTTATTATAATAGTTTATAAAATATTCCTTATTTTTATAATTATAGCACTATTATTATTTTCTATCTTCTCCTATAGGATTTTTATTATTTTAGAGATTAGTTTATATGCCTTTTGGGTAGGAATTAAAGGGTCTATTAAATCTCCCTTAGTTCCTTTAGTAATTAAATAAAGTATTATTTTAATTGCTCTTTTATCTCTTTTAAGGTAACTAATTAGAGCCTAGGTAAGTTTTTCTTTTTTTATTATTTCCTATACCTATATCCTAATATATTATAGCCTTAGAGACTAATTCTAATTAGATTATAAGGAATTTAGGAAGAACTTAGATAATATATTCTTATAGCTCTTTTATTAGCTTATTTAGATAATTCTTTATCCTTTATAATTTTAAGCAATCTCCTAGGTCTTTCTCTAGGAAATTAAGATAATTATAAAAATTAAGGGATAATTATCTCTCCTTCTATACTATATTATAATATACCTTAGATATTAAAGCTTAGAGATTACCTTAGTCCTTAATAAGGATTTTTAACTATTCTAGGAATTTATCCTAGTTTTACTTAAGATTTGCTTATTTCTCCTTAGAGTATTAATAGAGAAAATTATTATATATAGATTAAGCTTTTATATTTAAATAGTTTTTTACTAATAAGATCTTAGCTTTATTAGTATAATATTTTTAAGCTTTACCTTTAATTATATACTTAAGGTCTAAGAGCTAGTTCTAATATTTTTAATTAGTAATTAGGACCTCTAAGATAGCTATATTAGTAGCTTTTACTTAGCTTCCCTTTTTACTATTATTACTATCTTTACTTAAGTAATTACTATACCTTTAGCCTTATTTTTATCTTATTTTCTTTTATATTTAGCTAATTATTATAATAAGAATAATATTTTATTTTCTTAGCTTAGCTATTTCCTATTATATTTATATCCAAGGAGCCTATATATTAACTCTATCTTAGCCTACTCCTTATTAATTTAGGGGGATTTTTATTTAAGTTAAGGTTAAGTACTTACCTATAATTTTATTAGGATTAGAATTAAGGATCTCCCTTTCCTTCCCTTTTCCTTGGTTAAGGGATTCTTTATATAAAGGATTATCTAAATTATTATTCTTAATAAGTATTTATTTTACCTATAAACTCTCTCTGCTTAAGCAAATAGCTAGTCTAGCAATTATACTTATAGTTATAGAGTTATAAACCCTACCTTAAGGTATACTATCTAGGAAGCTATAATAAAAGCTTTAGAATTATAATAGCTATACCTAGCTAAATAATTATAATAGAGATAATAGTAATTAGCTAGGTAGAATAATATATTAACTTAAGGTATAAGACTAAAGCTTATTTCTCTTTCTCTAGCCAAAACCATGCCAAGCTCTTATAGAGAGCAGTTGCTTATAAATCCCTTACTTAACTAAGCCTATGTCCCCTTATAGGGGCTGGGTTACAATAATATTAAATTTCTTATATTCTTCTTAAATAAACTCTTTATTATTAGTATTAAGATTATTTTTTTTAAGTATATAGAACTTAAATTTAATAAATTATATTTTTTAAAATAATTTAAAATTAATAATAAAGGTTTTAAATAGCCTAAAAAGCCCTTTCTTTTTAAGCTTTAATTTAATAGTCTTAATAAGATTAGGTAGATATTTAATATAAAGTTTATTATTAATATATTTTAAGGTAAAAGAATATAATAGATTATAAAGAATATAATATTTAAAATATAGTTTAGATTTAGTTATTTTTAATAATATTAAAAGTAAGCTAGAATATATTAATCTTAGTATAAAAAGCTATCTTAAATATTAAGATAGGTTTAATAGAGTTTATTATCTTTAATATTAAAAGGGTATTAAGATTATAAAATATATAAAGTTAATTATTTTGTTAGTTAGAGTAAAAAAAGACTAATACTATAGTTATTTAAATACTAATTATATCTGCTCCTAGAATTGCCTAGTTAAGCCTTCTACTTATATTTTAATTAAATATAAATAATATTAATTTTATTAAATAATAATAAAGGCTAATAAAGCTAATATTAAAATATCTTAATATATAATTTAGAATTAGCTTAAGTTCTTATAAAGAAAGGTTTTTAGAGGATCTAAAAATATATAAAAGTTAGCTTAATAATATAAAATAATATATAAGGAAATAGATATTCTAAAAACAAAGAAACTAAAAAAGGAAGAAAGGTTTTACTAGAATCTATAAATTACTATAGAATTATAATATAATAAAAATATAATAAGGTAAAAAGGTATAATAGATTATAAAGAATATAATATTTAAATTATAATTTAAATTTAGCTATTTTTAATAATATTAAAAGTAAGCTAGAATATATTAGTTTTAATATAAAAAGCTATTTTAAACATTAGATTAGGTCTAATAAAGTTTATTATTTTTAATATTAAAAGAGTATTAAGATTATAATATTAAATAAAGTTAATTATTCTACTAATTAGGATAAAAAGAAACTAATACTATAATTATTTAAATACTAATTATATTTACTCTTAGAATTGCCTAGTTAAGCCTTCTACTTATATTTTAACTAAATATAAATAAGTATTAAAATAATTATATTATAGGATTTAAAAAATAATTATAAACAAACACACTTTTAATTTCCTAGATATTTAAAATCTAGCCTAGACTACTAATTTTCTATAACTTTTTAGTAACCTTTATACTTACTCTTAGACCCATTTTATCATAGTTTTTAACATAGATTATAATACTTATTATTCTTTCTAGCTACTTATTATATCTATTATTATTAATTTCTCTAAGAAAAGCTTCTTTTACTTTAATTATTTCCTTAAATATTATTTTATCTAATTTCTTTATAATAATATTAGATTTTTTATATTTTTCTTAGATAAACCCTTTATTATTAATATTAAGATTATTCTTTTTAAGTATATAGAACTTAAATTTAATAAATTATATTTTTTGAAAGAATTTAAGGTTAATAATAAAGGTTCTAAATAGCCTAAGAAGCCTTTCCTTTTTAAGCTTTAATTTAAAAGTCTTAATAAGATTAGGTAAGTATTTAATATAAAGTTTACTATTAATATTTATATTTAATTAAAATACAAGCAGGAGGCTTAACCAGGCAATTCTAGGAGCAAATATAATTAGTATTTAAATAACTATAATATTAGTCTCTTTTCGCCCTAATTAATAAAATAATTAACTTTATATATTTTATAATCTTAATATCCTTTTAATATTAGAAATAGTAAACTCTATTAAACCTATCCTAGTATTTAAGATAGCTTTCTATACTAAGACTAATACATTCTAGCCTACTTCTAATATCATTAAAAATAACTAAATCTAAATTATATTTTAAATACTATATTCTTTATAATCTATTATACCCTTCTACCTTAAAATATACTAATAGTAAGCTTTATACTAAATACCCTCCTAACCTAATTAAATACTTTAAATAGATCCTCCCTTAATATAGGCTATTTATACTATCTAAGACTAAAATTACTAATCTTATATTATTTTAAAAAATAAAAATTATTAATTTTAAGCTTTAATTACTTTAAAAAAATAATATTAATATTAATAATAAAGATTTTATTTAAAAGGAGTATATAAAGATTAATAAGATAATAAATAAGTATATTTTAAGTAAATTTAAGGATATAAAGCTAGAAGAAGAGAGGTTCTTAGAAAATATTAATAATAGCTAGTATAATTAGTAGCTAAAAAGGACTATAGATATCATAAGATTTATTAAGAACCGCGACAATAGAAATAGGGCCAAAAAGAAACGCAGAGGTCGATAGATACTATGTAAGATAGTCTAAAAAGTCATAGAAAATTGGTAGTCTAGGCTAGATTTTAAATATCTAGGAAATCAAAAGTGCGTTTGTTCACAATTATTAAATCTGGTTTATAATTAATATTACTATTAGTATATTTTAAGGTAAAAGGGTATAATAGATTATAAAAAATATAGTATTTAAAATAGAATTTAAATTTAGCTATTTTTAATAATATTAAAAGTAGGCTAAAATATATTAGTCTTAGTATAATAGGAAAGCTATCTTAAATATTAGGATAGATCTAATAGAGTTTATTATCTTTAATATTAAAAAGGTATTAAGGTTATAAAATATATAAAGTTAATTATTTTATTGGTTAGGGTAAAAAAAGACTAATACTATAGTTATTTAAATACTAATTATATCTACTCCTAGAATTGCCTAGTTAAGCCTCCTACTTATATTTTAACTAAATATAAATAGGATTTAAAAGTCTAAAAGTTTAAATACTTTTTAGTATTATTACTTTATTAAGCTATTCCTTTTCTTAGGAGGATATAAATTATTTTTATACCTTAATATATATAGTTTAGTTTAATACTATAATATATAAATTTCTTATTATATTTCTATTATATTATAATCCCATAGTAATTTATGGATTTTAGTAGGGTACTAGTCTAGATTCCTAAAGTAGACCTCCCTTTCTTTATTAGTTCCTTTTTTTTATATTTATTTTATTCCAAATTTAATTATTTATATTAAATTATTAAACTACTTATTATTACTATTTATATTCTCTATAAATCTCTTTTAAGAGTTATTTTAGCTAAATCTTTTATTTATAAATAATTAATAATTTAATATTAGCTTTAATATATCTTATTATTGGTGGTGTGGTGCAGTGGTTAGCGCGCTGTGTTTTTCACAGAGACCGGGGTTCGATTCCCTGCACCAGCCCCCGGCCCAGGGAAATAGGTAAAAAAGGGTTATTATAACTAGTCATTTTTCCCCACTGGGGTTTTTATAGGCAAATAATTGTAACTAAAATAATTGTGATATAAAGGCTCTTATTGCTCCTTGTAAAATCTAACTAAATGCTAAATAAGAAAGCATCCTATCTATATATATATAGGTTAAGTTAAGTAATTAGATAAGGGTTTTTTTAAAAATATATATATATATATATATATATATATATTTTATAATCTTAATACCCTTTTAATATTAAAAATAGTAAACTCTATTAAATTTATTTTAATATTTAAGATAGCTTTCCTATTATACTAAGACTAATATATTCTAGCTTACTTTTAATATTATTAAAAATAGCTAAATCTTAATTATATTTTAAATATTATATTCTTTATAATTTATTATATTCTTCTATCTTAAAATATACTAATAATAAACTTTATACTAAATATTCTCCTAATCTAATTAAATACTTTAAATAAATCCTCCCTTAATATAAGCTATTTATACTATCTAAGACTAAAATTACTAATCTTATATTATTTTAAATAAAAAAATTTATTAATTTTAAGCTTTAGTTACTTTAAAAGAATAATATTAATATTAATAATAAAGATTTTATTTAAAAGGAATATATAAAGATTAATAAGATAATAAATAAATATATTTTAGGTAAATTTAAGGATATAAAGCTAGAAAAAGAGAGGTTCTTAGAAGATATTAATAATAGCTAGTATAATTAGTAGCTAGAAAGAACTATAGATATTATAAGGTTTATTAAGAACTATAATAATAAAAGTAAGGCTAAAAAGAAATATAAAGGTTATTAATAAATACTATATAAGATAGTCTAAAAAGTTATAGAAAATTAGTAGTCTGGGCTAGATTTTAAATATCTAGGAAATTAAAAGTATATTTATTTATAATTATTATTATAAGATTTATTAAGAACTATAATAATAAAAGTAGGGCTAAAAAGAAATATAGAGGTTTATAGATACTATATAAGATAGTCTAAAAAGTTATAGAAAATTTATAATCTAGGCTAGATTTTAAATATCTAGGAAATTAAAAGTGTATTTATTTATAATTATTAAATCTAGTTTATAATTAATAACTTAGATAGTATAAATAGCTTATATTAAGGGAGGATTTATTTAAAGTATTTAACTAGGTTAAAAAGGTATTTAATATAAAGCTTGGTAGTATAGTATAGTAGTTAGCATGCTGTGTTTTTTATATAGACTAGGGTTTAATTCCCTGCACTAGCCCCTAGCCTAGGGAAATAGGTAAAAAAGGGTTATTATAACTAGTTATTTTTCCCTATTAGGGTTTTTATAGGCAATAATTATAACTAAAATAATTATAATATAAAGCTCTTATTATTTCTTATAAAATCTAACTAAATACTAAATAAGAAAGTATTCTATTTATATATATAGGTTAAGTTAAGTAATTAAATAAGGGTTTTTTTTTTTTAAAAAAAAAAAAAAAATAAAAAAAAAAAAAAAATAAAAAATAAAAAAAAATAAAAAATAAAGCTTATTATTAGTATATTTTAAGGTAAAAGAATATAATAAATTATAAAGAATATAATAATTAAAATATAATTTAAATTTAGCTATTTTTAATAATATTAAAAGTAAGCTAAAATATATTAATCTTAGTATAAAAAGCTATTTTAAATATTAGGATAAGTTTAATAGAGTTTACTATTTTTAATATTAAAAGAATATTAAGATTATAAAATATATAAAGTTAATTATTTTATTAGTTAAGATAAAAATAGATTAATATTATAATTATTTAAATCCTTATTATATTTTTATTATATTATAATCCTATAATAATTTATAAATTCTAGAATCTCTATTTTATTATATATTATTTTATATTATTAAGCTAAATATTATATATTTTTAAATTCTCTAAAAATCTCTTTTTATAAGAACTTAGGCTAATTTTAAATTATATATTAAGATACTTTAATATTAGATTTATTAGCCCTATTATTATTTAATAAAATTAATATTATTATAATTAAGATCTTTTCTTTAAAATAGCTTAAGCTCCTATAAAATAAGCTTAATTTTAGTCTTAATAGCTAAATTATTACTTAGGTATAATTTATCTTTTATTTTATTAATAAATTTATTATTAAACCTCTTAGGCTAGATACTAATAGCCTAGATCTTTTAATATATATATCTATATATAGAGTTAGATTTAGAAAGGGTATTACCTTTATAGATAAGATAGTATTAGAATAATATTTTAATTAATATTATTTATAAATATATTTATAGGTATATTTATAGGTATATTAAAATATATTAATTCTAGTTATTAGGAAAGCTATCTTTTTATTATATTTTATTTTTATTAAAAAAAGCTTTATAGTTTTTATTTTATATTATCTTTAGGCTTCTAAGATAATTATAGGTATAAGGATAATTATATTATAGGATTTAAAAGTTTAAAGGTTTAATATATTTCTTAGTATTATTATTTTATTAAGCTATTCCTCTTTTTAGGGGGATATAAATTACTTTTATACCTTAATAATTATTTAAATATTAATTATATTTACTCCTAAAATTACTTAGTTAAGCCTTTTATTTATATTTTAATTAAATATAAATACTCTTTTAATATTAAAAATAATAAACTTTATTAAATTTAATTTAATTATAAAATAGCTTTTAATATTTATATTTAATTAAAATACAAGCAAGAGGCTTAACTAAGCAATTCTAAGAGCAGATATAATTAGTATTTAAATAACTATAATATTAGTCTCTTTTCGCCCTAACTAACAAAATAATCAACTTTATATATTTTATAACCTTAATATCCTTTTAATATTAAAGATAATAAACTCTATTAAACCCATCCTAATATTTAAGATAGCTTTCTATGCCAAGACTAATACATTCTAGCCCACTTCCAATATCATTGAAAATAGCTAAATCTAAACTATATTTTAAATACTATATTCTTTATAATCTATTATACTCTTCTGCCTCAAAATATACCAATGGTAAGCTCTGCGCTAAATGCCCTCCTAACCTAGTTAAATACTTTAAATAGATCCTCCCTTAATATAAGCTATTTATACTATCTAAGACTAAAATTGCTAATCTTATATTATTTTAAAAGATAAAAATTATTAATTTTAAGCTTTAATTACTTTAAAAGAATAATATTAATACTAATAATAAAGATTTTATTTAAAAGGAATATATAAAGATTAATAAGATAATAAATAAGTATATTTTAGGTAAATTTAAGGATATAAAGCTAGAAGAAGAGAGGTTCTTAGAAAATATTAATAATAGCTAATATAATTAGTGGCTAGAAAGGACTATAGATACCATAAGGTTTATTAAGAACCGTAATAATGGAAGCAAGGCTAAAAAGAAATGCAGAGGTTGCTACTAAAAAGTTATAGAAAATTGGTAGTCTGGGCTAGATTTTAAATATCTAGGAAATTAAAAGTGTGTTTGTTTATAATTATTAATAGCTTTTAATATTAAGATTAATATATTTTAGCTTACTTTTAATATTATTAAAAATAGCTAAATCTAAACTATATTTTAAATATTATATTCTTTATAATCTATTATACCCTTTTACCTTAAAATATATTAGTAGTAAACTTTATATTAAATATTTACCTAATCTTATTAAGACCTTTAAATTAAAGCTTAAAAAAAAGACTTCTTAGGCTATTTAAAATTCTTATTATTAATCTTAAATTATTTTAAAAAATATAATTTATTTAATTTAAATTGTATATATTTAAAAAACTTTTTTAATATTAATAATAAAAGATTTATTTAAAAAAATAAAAGATATTTAATATTATTATAAAGAAATTAAATAAAATAGTATTTAAAAAGATAATTAAAATAAAAAAAGCTTTTTTTAGAGAAATTAATAGTAATAAATATAATAAATAGCTAGAAAGAATAATAGGTATTATAATTTATATTAAAATTATAATAAAAATAGGTTTAAAAGTAAGTATAAAAATTATTATTAAAAGGTTATAGAAAATTAGTAGTTTAAGCTAGATTTTAAATATCTTGAAAATTAAAAGTATATTTATTTATAATTAATAAATCTAGTTTATAATTAATAAAATTAATTTATAATTTTATTTAAAAAGAATATTATTTTTATAAATAAAATAATATTAAAATATATTAATTTTAATTATTAGCTATTTATTTATTATATTTTATTTTATTTTATTTTATTTTATTTTTTTAAAAAAAAAACCCCTTTTCTAATTACTTAACTTAACCTATATATATATATAAATAAGGTAGTATAGTATAGTAGTTAGTGCAATGTGTTTTTTATAGAGACTAGGGTTTAATTCCCTATACCAGCCCCCAGCCTAGGGAAATAGGTAAAAAAGGGTTATTATAACTAGTTATTTTTCCCTACTAGGGTTTTTATAGGTAATAATTATAACTAAAATAATTATAATATAAAGCTCTTATTACTCCTTATAAAAAATCTAACTAAATACTAAATAAGAAAGTATTCTATTTATATATATAGGTTAAGTTAAGTAATTAGATAAGGGTTTTTCTTTTTTTTTTAAAAAAAAAATTTTTTTTTTATATAAATAAACTTATTATATTTTTAATATATTATAATCCTATAATAAATTATAGATTCTAGAATTTCTATTTCCTTATATATTATTTTATATTATTAGGCTAATTTCTATATATTTTTAAATCCTTTAAAAACCTCTTTTTATAAGAACTTAGGCTAATTCTAAATTATATATTAAGATATAGTAGTATAGTACATTGGTTAGCACGCTGTGTTTTTTCATAGAGACTAGGGTTTAATTCCTTGCACTAGCCCCTAGCCTAGGAAAATAGGTAAAAACAAAGGGTTATTATAACTAGTCATTTTCCCTACTAGGGTTTTTATAGGTAATAATTATAACTAAAATAATTATAATAAAAGCTCTTACTACTCCTTGTAAAATTTAACTAGCAAAAAATGCTATATAAAGATATATCCTACTTATAGGTTAAGTTAAGTGGACTAAAAAGGGTTTTTTTTTAAAATAAAAAATAAAAAAAAAATATTAAGATATTTTAATATTAGCTTTATTAGCCTTTATTATTATTTAATAAAATTAATATTATTATAATTAAGATCCTTTCTTTAGAATAACTTAAGCTCCTATAAAATAAGCTTAATTTTAATCTTAATAGCTAGATTATTATTTAAGTATAATTTATCTTTTATTTTATTAATAAATTTATTATTAGACCTCTTAGGCTAGATACTAATAGCTTAGATCTCTTAATATATATATCTATATATAAAGTTAAATTTAAAAGGGGTATTACCTTTATAGATAAGGTAATATTAAAATATAAATATTTTAATTAATATTATTTATAAGTATATTTATAGGTATATTAGAATATATTAATTTTAGCTATTAGCTATCTTTTTATTATATTTTATTTTTATTAGAGAAAGCATTATAGTTTTTATTTTATATTATCTTTAGGCTTCTAAGGTAATTATAAGTATAAAAGTAATTATATTATTAGATTTAAAAGTTTAAAGGTTTAATATACTCCTTAGTAGGAAAGCTATCTTAAATATTAGGATAGGTCTAATAAAGTTTACTATCTCTAATATTAAAAGGGTATTAAGATTATAAAATATATAAAGTTAATTGTTCTATTAGTTAGGGCGAAAAGAGACTAACACTATAGTTATTTAAATACTAATTATATTCGCTCTCAGAATTGCCTAGTCAAGCCTCCTACTTATATTTTAACTAAATATAAATACTCCTTAGTATTATTATTTTATTAAGCTATCCCTTTTCTTAGGTAGATATAAATTACTTTTATACTTTAATATATATAAATAAAAAACTTTCTTATTTAATATTTAATTAGATTTTATAAGGAGTAATAAGAGCTTTTATTATAATTATTCTAATTATAATTTATTACCTATAAAAACCCTAGTAAGAAAAAATAACTAATTATAATAACCCTTTTTTATCTAATTTCCTAGGCTAAAAGCTAGTATAGAAAATTAAACCCTAGTCTCTATAAAAAACATAGTATACTAACTACTATACTATATTACTATTATATTTTATTTTTCTTAATAAAAAGTTTTTTTTTTATTCTTTTTTTTTATTAAAAAAAACCCCCTTTTTAAGCTACTTAACTTAACCTATAAATAAAATATCTCTTTATATAGTATTTTATACTTATTTTATAAGGAGTAATAAGAGCTTTTTTTAATTTCTTTTTTTAATTTTTTTTTATTTTAAAAAAAACCCTTTTTAATTACTTAACTTAACCTATATATATAAATAGGATACTTTCTTATTTAGTATTTAGTTAGATTTTATAAGAAGTAGTAGGAGTTTTTTAGTTATATTTATTCTAGTTATAATTACTTGCCTATAAAAACCCTAGTAGGGAAAAATAACTAGTTATAAAACTTTTTTACCTATTCCCTAGGCTAAGAGCTAGTACAGGAAATTAAACCCCGGTCTCTATAAAAAAACACAGTATACTAACTACTATACTATACCACCAGAGCTTTTTATTATAATTATTCTAGTTATAATTATTTGCCTATAAAAACCCTAATAAGGAAAAATAACTAGTTATAATCACTCTTTTACCTATTCCCTGGGCTAGGGACTAGTACAAGGAATTAAACCCTAGTCTCTATAAAAAACACAGTATACTAACTATTACACTATACTACTTATAAAAAGCTTTATAATTTTTATTTTATATTATTTTTAAGCTTTTAAAATAATTATAAATATAAAAATAATTATATTTTTAGATTTAAAAGTCTAAAGATTTAATATACTCTTTAGTATTACTACCTTATTAAGCTGTTCCTCTCCTTAGAGGGATATAAATCACTTTTATACCTTGATATTATATTACTAATGCTTGTTACGTTCGATGAGTCTCCGCAACTTGATCCACGATATGCAAGGCTTGTTTTCAAGGTGGGGGTTCACATTATAGAATGATAACACTGAAAGAGAAAGCTCGAATGCCAGTTGATAGGTCCGGATAAGGCCTAGTTCAATACTGTGTCTGGAGAAAATTCGACCTCATTTCTCTGAAATATAAGAGTTGCCAAGAATGTCCAGGACACCAGATGTTCACGCCTGATGTCATGAAACGAATGTAGATACAGGCAGATCCAAAATAGTTACAAGGTAAGTCGATCAATCTTTGCTACGGGAACTCGTCCCCACCATATCACCACGTGAATGCCTCCTCAATGAAGTCGATGGTAGTGCGGTCTTGGCGAAGGCGCACCGCACGTCGAACCTCATCGCTCAGTGCTCCAGGGCCACACACGGTGACAACCATAGCGCCGACTTGATGTTCTTGTTCCATCGACAAGAGTGTCTCAATGTTAGGGCGACCGGGGAACATCTGCACGGTCGAAGATGGACTGTGAATCTCCTTAGTTGAGCGAGGCTGACTAACAAATAGCATGATTCGAAGCACGTCTCTTCGCTTATCCATGGCGAGGATCTCAGTCATCCAAGGGCGAATCCACTCCAAATGCTCGGGGCTTTGAATAGTCCACACGAGTAGAATCTTCCGGGTTGCTACAGTGCCTTCGGCAAACCCGGCAACCAGTCGTTGAACGTATGGAACTTGATGGGTAATGCCGACACCACCAGCAAAAAGGACCACGGTGCCATAAGAATCCAGGGAATGAGTGCCACCGTAGGGTCCTTCAGAAAAGCAAGTTGTTTCGATTCTTCCCCCTGGAGCTGCCGCGGCTTTCTTGTAAAGTGAGTCAGTAAACCCTGTTCGAGCACGGATAATGTATGCCACGCGCATCTGCTGGGACGCAGCCAGCTCTTGACGAGTAGTCGCCAACCGATCAGCCCGGGGATCCTCCACGCCATCGACCCAGGCAATGGAGAAGGGATGAGATTGCCAAAGGCTTAAGCTAGGCATGTATAGGTATGCGTGCTGCCCAGGACGAACGCTCCAGGCACGAGGCAGGGTTGTAGTTAAGCGAATAGCGTTACCAGGCAGAGCCTCAACAATAGTTCTCGAATGCGAACGGCCCATGTGAGTCCAGATCACACGAAGGATACGAGCTCCTCGGTCAGCAGCCCAGAGTCCGATAACAGCCTTGATCCATGCTTGATAGCGTTTAAGCTCCTCGTCATTAAAATGAATCCACAAACCATAAATCGAAAGAATGGCCAAACCAATATGGGCAACTTTGAACACTTCGTAGTAAGCATGTCGGATTGGGCTGTAGGCCTGGATTCCAATGGCAACAAAAGCACATGTAGCCTAGGGATTACGGTTAGACTCGAATTTCATAACGAGACTTATTCTGTCGGACGACTTACAACAAAGCCCCAGCCAAGGAAAGCGACCGACGTGATAGCCGCAAAAGATTGCGAGGACCATCCGCCCTTGGCAAAATGCGCAAGTGTGTGGACAATGGCCTCCAGGATGGCAATGCGACCGAACCATCGATGCATGAGATTGTAGGTATCGAAGGAGATGCCCAACAGAGGAATGAGAGGGTTGTTTCTTCCAGCAAGAAGAAAGAGCGGGATCTACTCGATAAAAACATGACATGTCAGTAAAGGCGATGAAAAGTAATGGTTCTCCAGACACATACCATGTTGATGGTAGACAAGACACCAGCCCGGTTGCGAAGTTGAGCGGCGGCAATAGTGACATTTTCCGCGTAAGGAATCTGTATGACACAAAAGACCACATTTGTGGCCAAGTAGGCGATGAGGAAGAGCAGCTGGAATCGAGTAGGCAGAGTGCCGATGTTGACGGCAGAACTCAATTGAATCTCACGGTTGTGTCTCTTCCGGAACAAGGGAGCATACAGCACGTGCCGCTTCAAGGAGGCGAGATGAGGGGATGGAATAGCAAAATAACGTTGACGGTCATTGTTGAGGCAGGCCACTTTGCGGGTGATTTTATTTATTTTGTCAGCGAGCTTCCAGACGATAACGGCTGCAGAGACAGCTCCGCAGATAATGAGGATGAAATTGGACAATTCGCGGTTGTGAATCGCTCCGAGGTGATCGAATTTTGCTGCATTGGGGTCTTGCTGAGCCCCGCCTCCAGAACCTGAACCAGCCATGGTTCGGAGGAATAAGAGAAAGGAATGTCGCGAAGAAGAAGAAAAAGCGAATGGAAGGGTGAAGGAATGGACAAAAATTGAACCAGGAACCGCAAAGAGAATCGTTGGGTTCCGTGGATGAAGAAAACGTACAACGAAAGGGAGGGGGGGAGAACGAAAAAGAGGACATTAGAGAAAAGAAGACCAGACTGGAAAGGGGCGTGCAGACAAGGTACCAGCCGTAAGGTCGGAACATGCGATGACGGGCCAAGAAGGAAACGGGTCCGCCAAGTGCACAGGCATCCGGCAATATATTCCTATGTTCTACAGTGTATGCAAGCGTGCTACGGAGGTCGTAGGCGCGGAGGAAACAATACGACAATGTGCTACACAACCTAGACACATTCGAGAATGTGGTAGTGGGCGACAGATGTCACCCTGCAGGCATGTCACAGAGACACAGGCGAATGGCTACCAATTGAAGTTATTCTTCTGCCAGGGCCCGCACGAGATGAATGACGGCAACTGTTTCGGGGATCCAGAAACAGAGATTCGCGCCGCAGAGATGAGCAATCTACAATATCCTGCGACAGATCGTTGGTGGAAAGCTATTGGTCCCAGCAGGGCCTGAAACATGGCATTCCCGGCACTCAGGCGATACGACCCATTGATTCGTGAGCCCCTGGGACTTTACGGATCCCAGTGCAGCCACGAGGCGCGTATGTATTACCACTGGTGGGTCAAACTTAGAAGCAACGGCGGTTTCAAGCACAGCCAGCCAGGCGCCCTTACAGTTGACGTGTATGTGACCAAGACACTTTCGCACATCGATACCTGCACAGGCACGCGGTGGAAAGAAAAGATGGCACACCAAGATGATTGGCATAAATAATCGGGCTCAGTAAGAGGGATGGGATATGTAAATGTGATTCATTTGTTTAGTCTGCTAACAAGCATTGCCACTTAAATGGGTGTCTTGATAGGCCGTTTTTTCTGTCCCCCGCGTGACAGGAACTGATTGTGCCTGCATCATGGCCTACATCAACTCGTCCCAATCATCATCTCTGCCCTGCGCGTCGTCAGCGCCACATTGTGACATGCCCCTAGATCGCCCAGCCCTGGTCCTGGTCCCCGCGCGCTTGACCCTCTTGATCGCCCCATTATTGCTAATCCTGCTCTCGCCACTGTTTCTCTTCCCCCAGTTTTGCTTGGCTTCCTCCCTCCGGCTCATTATTCCGCCACTGTTCCGCCGCCCTGGGTCGTTGCCGCTGCTTTGAGTGGTGTTGGTCCTAGACACGCTTCCGACGCCCCGTCCACAAATGCCGATCAGATCCTCCCACTCACTACTTAGTTCGTCCGCACTATCGTCCTCTTCTTGGCAGTCGCTCTGACCATCCCTACTCCCATGTAGGAGATTGCCACTCACGCTACTCGTAATTCCTGGATCGCTGCTCTGTTCCCCCAGCCGCCCTTGTGTCCAGGCACAGCCCCGCACACTTTCCTGGCCACCCAGGGCCTGGTCGCTACTATCCGAGCTTCGTTCCCTGTCCCCATTATTCGCACCTTGTACTTTGGATTTTGGGCTCGGTTGCACCCACTCGCTGATGCCCTCCTCCCATCGCCAGCCTGAGAACAGAGTTGACATCCCGGAGAACCCACCGGCAGCTGTAGGAATTTTTTCTGCAAAAGCAAGATCACGAATATCCTTGGTATTTTGAGCCAAAAGAAAGGCGCCATCCACCATTAGCCCATCACGAAACCAATTAGGAAGGCCCAAGTTGTCCAGCATTGTGCAAATTTCCGACAAAACGGTATGACACGCTATGCTGCAAGCTCGTCCTCGGTATTGTGCTATTGAACACACTAGAAATAGTGCAGTTCGATATTGCGCTTGTGACGAGGAACCGTGGTCACCCACTAACAGTCTTTTACACTCATTTTCCGCGTGTCTGCGCACTGCTGAGTCAATATGACTATGACCATTTCTAGCCATAATTATATACCGGGCCGTGACAAGCACTAATAGATCATCATCGCCAGTCGCGTTGCTCTCCCCTTGCAGAGATGTCACAAGCTGATCGAGTAGATACGTCAGCCGGCGAGTTGTGTATGTGCTAGCTGAACTTGAGCTCACACGATCCACACCCACGGCAATCGCAGCCAATCCAGCAACTAAATTGGCCAGCGCTTGCTTCCGTGCGTTTTGTTGCGATGATTCCTCAATTTCTGTGTGTAGAAGTAGTCGTCCCATAGCCATACACATAAAATTAACTGCTGCAGGTTCTGGTTTGTCCGTAGAGATGGCTTCCAGTGCCGTCGTCCAAATAGTTCGGAATGCCTTTGTATACAGCCAAGTCAAGGGCAATATTTTATTCTCGACAAGAGCTGAAAGGCATCCGAATGCAACTCTCGAGTTACCCTCTCCTTGCAAGCTTTCCACGATGGCAACTAAGGGCTGCATTTTGTACACCTCGTGCAACGTGCTCAGTGAGCTTTGTGGGCCTGGCAAAGGGAATGGAAGGCTCACGACGATGACGGCGGCATCTTGGTAACATTTGAAACTCAGATAGAGATCAGCGATCAGGCGTACAAATTCAGGTTCGAATAGACCTTCAGATACTGCCTTTTGAAGAATAGACAGCGCATGGGCACGGACGACAAATCCCAATGGATCCCATCCCAACCCTGGTGATCCAAACATTTCGAGCTGCCCATACAACTCTATAGCAGCTTTTGTTGATTGCCACACAGATCTTGTTCCATCGGTCTCCGCCACCTGCCTGTCCCAGGCTTCAATGTTGGCTAGCGCAGCGGGTACTTTTCGTAAACACATACTCAACAAACTCTTCGGGCGTGGAGCGGGCTTTCGGGTTTCAATGGATCTCAGTAGGCTGCTCAGCCAACTGAAAATGGATTCATAGATGCGATAATGTCCTTCTGGGGCAAGACGTCGGAGTATGTGAAGGTTGGTGACAAGAGATGGGTTTGTCGAGCCCGGTTTACTCTTTTTTTTTTTTGGCAAGCAGCTTGGAGTATCAGGCTGAAAGCAAATTTCGCGGAGCATCGGCGTAGAAAAATCAATCCGTCCGGAGACCGGGGAGCATTTCCCCAGTTTCATAGTACTAAATGTTCGAGTCGAGCGCTGCGGTGTCATGAATGACGTCGTTGGTGCCTTCGACTTTGATGAGGTCGATCGGCGTTGTGCATATGTATGTCGGATACGTTTCGCAGGTCTTGACGGGCACCCATGATGGGAACTAGCTCGTTTAGAAATGTTGCTTGTCTCTGGCTGGCGAGTCTCTTGGATCGGCTTTCTCAAAGCCCCAAGTCGGCACTGTAGCTGGCGAATGAGCCGATTGCACCGAGCGGCAGTCCATAGATGAGGGTCGGTTTGGGTCCGAAAGCGTCCCTCGGCCAGGATCCGATGCGCCGGCGGCGACTGAGAAGGGCGTGTCGTCTCAAGCATGGGTACAGAAATAGTCTTGTAGTTGGCAAACGGTATAGAGGTGCCTCTTTCTCTTTCAGAATGTGTATATTTTCGGATAAAGAGGGCATGTAGAGTGCAAGCGCAGGGACAGCCATCATTTAATACTTGGCCAGGAGCCATGTTTAATTGTTTACTAATTTCCTATCTCGGACTAGCGGAGCCCGCGATTTCTGGGGCAAGCCAGCGGCTTAGTGGGTGCGGCTTATTCATACCTAGCGTTTACATTGGCTACCTGCAAAATTAGCAGCCAATAGAGGTATTGTCAGTGTTCAGGGCCCCTCTTCAGTTTAGCCCCCGCTGCTTGGACATTGCCGTCAACATGCACAATAGCCGTCCAATTTTTCTCTCTCCTCTCGTCCACCATTCGACATTTTTGGAAGACCAAATCGTTTCAATTGTCACCCATTACCCAGTGCATGTTCCATGCCTGGCCTTTTCTCTCTTCTATCCCATCTTGTCTTCTTCTCCGCCTAGTTTCTCCCATTCTAATTGTGGAAAAAAATGGCTTCTGATCCTGTCCCTCCCGCTGCTGCGCCTGGTCAGTAAAACACATCCCACCATCCGCCACACCCCAGTCACTCCACGGTCAGTAAGCTAACTTGGTTACAGTCGCTGCGGCCACGAGCGAGGAGCCGGAGAATACTATGCCTGGGCCCGAGGCTGATGCTGGAGCTGAAGGTATAATCTGCCGAGTTCCATTCCATTATCTGTTACGGGACACTTCTGACATTATTTCCCGGCAGCTCTGCTGAACCTCATCATTATTCTACCTGACGCAAAGGCTTCTAAAATGCAGCTTATGGTTCGTTGGCCCTATTTCAGAGTATGTGTCCGGCTCAATTCGTCAATGCTTATACTCTCATTCAGGTGTCGTCTCAAGAACAAGTCCATGAGGTTCGCCAATCAGTCATCGATTTGCCCGCTGCTTTCCAGTACACGTGCTTCCATTTCGAGTACAACGGCGAACGGGTCAATGACTTCATTCCCCTCGCAGAGATCCCGGAACTCGGCGCCAACCCTGAATTGCATATAGTCGAGGATCCTTATACTGAGAAGGAGGCGAGACTTCATTTCGTTCGCATTCGAGAGTTGATCGGTGCTGCGGGGGACCGTTCCGACCCCTCTCAAGGCGTCCTTCCTGGTCTTTCGCTCTTTGAAACAGTCACCAGCCAAGTACAGAGCAATGAGGAGTCAGCCGCCGAGACACATAATCAAGACTTCGATTTCGAGTCTACCCCTCGACTGACGTATCTCGTCCCAAAAGAGATCGACCCCGCCCCAAAGACAGTGAAATCTATTACTTTGTCGTCTTGGAACCCCCCCCCTCCTCACCTGAGGCAGCGTGGCCACTTGCTTTACCTCATTGTCACCACTACCGAGGGTGAGCAATATCAAATTACTTCCCACGTGTCGGGCTTTTTCGTCAACAAATCATCCAATGCCAAGTTTGACCCATTCCCAAGGGCAGCACCCAAGGGTCAATCCGCCCACTCTTTGCTCGGTCTGATCGACCTCATATCTCCTTCGTTTGCCGAATCCTTTGCAAAGCTCCAAGAATACAACAACCAAAGAGATCCTTTAGCCACCTTCCAGATCACTAACGCTATCCCCGCATCACCTTGGGCTGTGCCACCTCCTAACTCTTCCCTCTGCACACATCTTCCCGACTCCACACGATCTCAGGAGACTTACTTGCTTGCTGGCATTGAGAACACGGACACTCTACGGGACTGGAACGAAGAATTCCAATCAGCAAAGGAACTTCCTAGGGAGTCTGTTCAGGACCGTGTCTTCCGTGAACGCCTGGTGTCAAAACTATTCGCCGACTATAATGACGCGGCTACCAAGGGTGCCGTAATGGTCGCTCGGGGAGAGATAGCTCCCCTGAACCCTACTGAGTGCCGGGACGCACAGATATTCGTTTACAACAATATCTTCTTCTCTTTTGGAGCCGATGGTGTTGGTACATTCACTTCTGAAGGCGGCGACGAGGCTGCGAGAGTAGCTACTGGCAAGGATGTGGCTGGTGTGAAGCTAGTCAACCAGCTCGACATTGAAGGTCTATTCACCCCTGCCACTGTTGTCGTTGACTATCTCGGAAAACGCGTTGTTGGCCAGAGCATTGTTCCTGGAATTTTCAAACAGCGTGAGCCTGGCGAGAACCAGATTGATTATGGCGCCGTCGATGGCAAGGATGTCGTAGCCGCTGATGAGCGATTCGTCACTGGGTTTGCTCAGCTATCCAAGGCTTTGAAGGTCAAAAAACATCCTGTTTGGGATAAGGATGGAAAAAGGTTCGATCTAGAGGCCAGCGTCGAGACCAAGGGATTGATGGGAACCGATGGACGCAAATATGTCCTGGATCTATACAGAATTACTCCATTGGACATTGCCTGGTTAGACGACGGTAAGAATGCAGAAGAATATCCCCATCGCATGACGGTATTGCGACCGGAGCTAGTAGACTCCTTTGGCCGTTATAAGATGAAGCAGTGGGTGGACCAGGAACTGGCGAAACGCAATGAGATTTCGAAACCCAAGGAGGACGAATCGAGTGAAGAAGAGAGCGATGAGGAGAGCGACGAGGAGAGTGATGAGGAGAGTGACGAGGAGAAGGAGTCTGTCAAGACTACCACCAAGAAGTCGACAAAGACGGAGAAGAAGTCCGAACCCGATCTGTCTGACTTTCAGTTCTCTCTGAATCCCGATGCATTCAGCGGCCAAACTCCCCAAACGGACGCTGAAAAAGCCGAATTCACTTCCGATGAGGAAGAGGTCAGGGCGGCTGGTATCTATTTGCGCGAGCAGGTCATCCCCGGATTGCTTCGTGAACTCTCTGAGTCCGATATCAGCTTCCCCATGGACGGCCAGTCTCTCAGCAAGATTCTCCACAAGCGAGGAATTAATGTTCGCTACCTGGGTAAAGTTGCTGAGCTTAGCACCGACGATAAGCTTCGATGTCTTCGAGATATCTGCGTTCAGGACATGGTTGCTCGATCATTCAAGCATGTGGCTGCAGGACTTCTCCGACAAGTGCCTGTCCCAGCTATTCCTGCTTGCATTTCGCATATGTTGAACTGTCTCCTGGGCCAGGATTTCAACTCAAACCCAGTTGCCAATATCGACTCACCACTTCGTGTTCTTTATTCCGATGCCGACTGGTCTTTTGAAAAGCTTAGCCCTGAATTGTTGCGAACCAGTATTGAGGAACAAGTCAGTAAGCGCTTCAGGTTCAAGCTGGACCAGCAGTGGGCTTCTCAAATTCGACCCAACCAGCTTCTTCGTGAAGCTTGCTTGAAATTAGGTATCCAGGTTCAAGCTCGTGACTACTCATTCACAGCAGACGACGCCGATGCCGCTGCTGCTGCTGCTGCTGCGGCCAAACCTGCCCAGTCCCCTGCTAATGGACAAGTGAACGGAGACGCTAAGAAGAAGAAGAAGAAGGGCCGTGACTCTCCCCCTCTTGTCGTTGTCGCCCCCGTCAACACCCACACTTTCAGTCCCGATGACATTATCGATATGGTACCCATCATCAAGGACTCAAACCCGAGGAGCTCGCTAGCCGAAGAAGCCCTTGAGGCGGGTCGCATCTCTCTTCTCCAGGGTCAAAAGAAACTGGGCCAAGAGTTGTTGTTGGAGTCTTTATCCCTGCACGAACAGATCTATGGAATCTTACACCCTGAGGTGGCCAGGGTCTATAATAGTCTCTCAATGCTGTACTATCAACTCGATGACAAAGAGGCTGCTATTGAGCTTGCCAGAAAAGCCATCATTGTTGCTGAGAGAACCGTAGGTGTGGACTCAGCAGAGACCCTACTCAACTACTTGAACCTAAGCTTGTTCCTTCATCAAGTTGGTGATAGCAAGAGTGCCTTTGTCTACTCTAAGCACGCCATGAAGATGTGGAATATCATCTACGGGCCTGGTCATCCCGACTCTATCACTACGATTAACAACGCCGCTGTTATGCTTCAGCACCTAAAGGCCTACCACCAATCTCGAATCTGGTTTGAAGAATCGCTAGGAGTTTGTGAATCAGTATTTGGTAAGCAGTCTGTCAACTCTGCCACCCTCTTGTTCCAACTTGCGCAAGCCCTTGCCCTTGATCAGGATTCCAAGGGCGCTGTCAACCGTATGCGTGAATCTTACAACGTATTCCTTGCGGAACTCGGACCTGAGGATAAGAATACCAAGGAAGCGGAGAGTTGGCTGGAGCAACTGACGCAAAATGCTGTATCCATTGCCAGACATGCCAAAGATGTGGAAGCGCGACGCCTTAGATCGGGAATCAAATTCAACACCAAGACGTCCCCCGCACAGGCCGCCTCTGCCGTGCCTCAAGGCCGCAACTCTCAATCATCGCAGATTGATTCCCGCAGCATTGATGAGCTAATCAAGTTCATTGAGGGTGGCGACCAGAAAGGTTCTTCCTTGAAGAAGAGACCTGGTCGAGGCAACCCCAAGAGGCGGGGCCAGTCAGCTCGATAAGCTCACATCCATACCCTGTTGGATTGATGAGCATGCTGTTGTGCAATCATGATTCGCGCAACTGCCGTGTAAAGTAGAAGTATGTTATGGATGACGCGGTGGGGCAGCTATAGATGATGAAAGCAAACCCTAAGGTAAAAGGCTTGGGAAAGCGGTTGGGTCAAGGGCTATAGTGATACATTTTGTATCTACAGGCGCACTGCACATTGTAAAGATAGATAGATTAAAAGGTTAAAACTAAGGCTACCAGATAATAAATATCTTTACTCTAATGCAAATTTTAGTTAACTGTTAAGTAAAGCTCTCCTTATAAATATAAATAAAGAGATCTCTTATTATATTTTTATTATATTATAATCCTATAGTAATCTTATTATATTTTTATTATATTATAATCCCATAGTAATTTATAGATTCTAGTAAAACCTTTCTTCCTTTATTAGTTTCTTTTTTTTATATTTATTTTATTTTAAATTTAATTATTTATATTAAATTATTAAGCTATTTATTATTATTATTTATATTTTCTATAAATTTTTCTTAAAAGTTATTTAAGCTAAATCTTTTTTTTATAAATAATTAATAATTTAATATTAATTTTAATATATCTTATTATTAAGTAATAAATTTAATATTATTACTATTAAAGCCTTTTTTCTTAAGTAGCTTATTATAAGGATTATATAATTAGGGTATATATAGATAGGTAATTTTAATAATATATATTTAATAAAGACTTTTACTTAATAAGTACTTATTAAGCACTTATTATAAGCTCCTTTATTTCCTTATTTTATTACTTATTAGAAATAATAGGTAAGATTAAATAAGAAGCTTAGGCTTCTATCTTCTTATAATTATTCCCCTTTCTAGATACTTAGTCTCTAAGTATTTATAATATCTTTGGGTTTAGTAGGCTTTATTATTTAATAGAATCTTTATATAAGTTCTATATTATATTATTATAATATTCCCCGCACCAGCCCCCGGCCCAGGGAAATAGGTAAAAACAAAGGGTTATTGTAATTAGTTATTTTTCCCCACTGGGGTTTTTATAGGTGATAATTGTAATTAAAATAATTATAATATAAAGCTCTTATTGCTCCTTATAAAATTAAACTAAATGCTAAATAAGAAAGTATTCTATTTATATATATAGGTTAAGTTGAGCAATTAGATAAGGGTTTTTTTTTTTTTTTTAAAAAAAAAAAAAAAAAAAAAAATATATATTTTTTTTTTTTTTAAAAAAAAAATAAAAAAATAAATTTTTATTTTTTAATTTTTTTTTTTTTTTTTAAATTTTTTTTTTTAATTTTTTTTTATAAAAATAATTTTTTTTTTTTTTTTTTTTTTTTTGTTTTATTTATTTTTTTTTTTTTTTTTTTTTTTTTTTTTTATATTTATTATTTTTTTTTTTTTTATTTTTTTTATTATTT
>JAHVYB010000328.1:0-29726 GCA_020623695.1 Calonectria henricotiae | reverse complement strand
AAAAAAAAAATTTTATAAAAAAAAATTATAAAAAAAAAAAAAAAAAAAAAAAAAATTTTTTTTTTTTTTTTTTTTTTCTTTTTTTCTTCTTTTTTTTTTTCCTATTTAATTTTAATAAATAATAAAAAAAAAAGATAAGAATATAAATAAATAAAAAATAAAAATAATAATAAAAAAGAACCCTTCTTACTCCCTATATTTATAATAGCTATACTAATTTATCTACTATTACTATATTAATTTTATATACTATATAATCTTATTACTAAGATAATTAAGTTTAGCTTTTATATTTTCTATTACTTATAAGATCTTAGTATTTATTAAATCCTTAGCCCTAACCTTTGCTAATAAAGTTATATTACTTAATAATTAATATTATAATATTTATATATATAAGCTATAGGGATTATAGCTAAATACCTCTATTATACCTCCCTCTCTAATTAAAATACTATAGCCCTAAAGTTCTAAAGTTACTTTTAATAATATTTAATCCTAAATCTTATAATTAATATATATATAAGTAGCTATATAAAGAAAACCCCTTCTTTAAAAGGTATACTATTACTATACCCTCTTCCCTTACTTAGGATAAAAACTATAAATAATAGGTATTAATAATATTATACCTTTTAATATACTAATAAATTAATAATCTTTAATTAAATTAAAAAATAAAATAATATTAATAAGAAAGCTAAAGTAAATAATAATATTATTTAATATTTAATAGCTTAGGTATTTAATATTAAGAATAATATCTTATACTTAGAAAGTAACTCTATTAATAAGCTCTAAGCCTTAGTATTTATTTATAATTATTATTATAGATATATTAAGTATAAATAGGAAGATAGCTAGAATAATAATCTTATTATTATCTCCTTAACCTTATAAAATAAAAGCCTTTACCTTAGTTATATAACTACTAGGCTAGGTATTTATAAAGAGAAAGATTTATAGTAATTAGATACTACTATTTATTCCCTAAATCCTTCCCTACCTTCTCTTTTACCTTTTATATATAATAAAAAATACCTTTATATTAAGGTTCTAGTAGTTTTAGTTTAGAGGTATAATTACTATTACCCCTATCTCCTAGGCTATCCTTTGATATAAATAATAATAATAGCTATTTAGTAAGTTAATATTTACCTTAGTTTAAAATTTATAGTAAATATAATAAAGTAATTCCTATAGCTTTAGGTCCTTTACTACCTAAACCTACTTATTAAAAATAATAATAGTAATAAACTTATTTTATAAATAATATATCTTATTATAATTTTTTATATTTAAGCTTTAATTTTTATTTTATAAGAGTTTATTAGAACTAAATAAAAATATCTTTTTTATTATTAGCCTAAACTAATAAAAGTTACTATAAAAAAGGACTATAAGTATCCTATTAAATCTTTTACTATAATAATTATATAAATAATAAAGTATATTATTAATATTAAGTAAAGTATAAGCTCTAAGTATATTAACCTTATTTATAATAAGTAGCTAATATACTTTTTATAGTACTTAGATTAGTCCCTTTAAAATCCTCTTTAGTAATTAGTTTTATTACTATAGATTAGATAATCTTTTAAAGATATTTAGATTATATACTAAATAAATAGTTACTTTATTAATATTTATTATTATAATTCCTAATATAATTATAATAAGTAATTACTAAGTAATAGTCCTAATTTAGAATAGCTTTAATAAAGCCTTAATTACCTATAATTTTCTAGTGCCCCCTTTACTACTAAGAAACTAAAGTAATTATAATAAGTATTACTATTAGTATTAATATTAGTATTAATATTACCACTGCTTATAGCTACTATTCCTTTATAGCTTATTATTATTAATACTTTTATAATTATTATTTGAAATTTCTATTTTATTATTACCCTTCTCCTTCTCCTCCTCCTTCTCCTTCTTCTTCTCCTCCTTCTCCTTCTTTTCCTTTATTTCTCCTTTTATTATACCTTTCTTATTATCCCTCTTTTATATTTACTTTACTTCCTATAGATAATAGCAAATTAAAAAAAATATAATTACCTATTATTTATTAAGGGTATAGTACTACTAAATATACCTTTAATAACTAAATTAAGATTATATATATAGTAATAGATCTATATAATTTTATATTATTAGGTAGAACTAAATTTAAAATTACATAATAATAGGAATATAAATAGCTTATCTATAAGCAATAAAATATTCTTTATATAATATATTATTATACAAAGGACTTTATATCCTTCTATCTATTACTTATATTATATACCTAGATATTATACTAAATATAAAAAACAAAAAGGGATTTATAATAATATTAAAATAGAATTTTAATCAGATTTAGTATTAGAATATATAGCTATTTAAGGAGGAAAAGTAAGGACTATAATAGTATTATTTTTAGGTTTAGTTATTAGGCAGCAGTAAGGGGCAAAAAGCAAGTTAATTTTTTAAGTTACTTACTTACCTAGTCTGCGGATAGCTAATAGGTTATTAGTAAATTTAAAGTAGAAAGCTATAAAGGTTTAGTTAATTCTTATATTTATTTACTATATATTCTTATATACTTTCTATCTAAATTAATAATTAAATATAATACTTTTAGATAGACTTTTATAATAATACTACTATAAATATCTATAGTTAAATACCTTTCTTACTAATCTACCCTACTAATCCTACTAATAATACCTTAATATTATACCTTTAATCTTTCCTAAAAAATCCTATTAATTTTACTATTAATCTAATCTTTTTTTATTTCTTTTATTTTTAATAAATTCTAAATTATAGTATTTCTAGGGTTCTTATTAAGCTAAGTAATAATATAAAAGTAATATTTATTTCCTTAATCCTTTATTATATTAAGATAATCCTTTATAGCTTACTATAAAGCCTCTAAACCTAGGGTATTAATTATAATCTTATATTATTATAATAAACCCTATAAAAGAAATTCCTTTATATTATTAATAGTTATTAGCTTATTATACTTTCTTTTAATAATTAGGCTTAGCTTAGTATTTAGTGGTATTTAGTTTCTAGGGTAGTGCTTTTTTTTTCTCTGGGAGAGAGTTATTAATATTACTAGGTTAAGAGTTTTATAAGCTTTATTATTATTTTTAGTAGGTTTCTTTATTCCTTTTAATATAACTTTAATATTAGATTCTACTTTATTATTATTATCTATCCTATATTCCTTTTTTTCTTTATCTTTTTCCTTATTCTTATTATTACTAATTATATTAAAGGGATTATTTTCTAAACTATAATCCTATTAATCCCTTAAAGTAAATATAATATTATTATCTACCTTAATTATTATTCTACCTACTAGGAGATTATAATAAAAGATATCCTCTTATATTTTAAAAGTAATATTATCCTTTAAACTAATAAATAAACTAATACTAATAATTAAGGCTATAGTTCTAGGATATTTAGCTATTTAATTATATTAATTATCTAAGCTTATTAATAATTTATTAGTTTATAGATTATATTTAGTTCTAAAGATAATATTTATATCTTAGAATATTCTTTAAGTCTTATAAATACCTTATTATTTTAACTTAAATATTATTAATTATTATTATTATTTTAGCTATTTAGCTTTATATTTAAGAATAAATCCTAGAAATAAATCTTTTAGTATAAAATATTTTTTAGGTTATAGCTAACTATTAATCTAGGCTTTATAAAGAAAATCTAAGAAAAAAAATAATTATTTATTTTTCTATTTTCTACCCTAACTACTAAAGGTTAAAGCCTAGCTATTTAATACTATAGATAATCTTTATAGTAATATTTTAATTAATTACTCTCTAGCTCTAAGGTATTTTTATATATAAAGTTAAGACTTATAGGTTATAAAGGTAGCCTTATTATTAAGGAAAATCCTAATTATTAATCTATAAGGCTATAGCAAGGTTAGGTAGTAAGATTTATATTTAAAAGGGGCTTAGGTGGGCAGAAACGGTATGGGACAGTACTTAGATCAATTTACGCTAAAATTGTACTAGTGGATGTATCTGCATAAGTCGCTGTGTTATTTTGCCGAAACTCATGATCATACCCTTAGACTCAATAGGCGATATTGAAGATGTTGCAACCGCTCCTTCAAAGTAATATTGTCACTATTGAAACTAAGCCATGCTGCCATGAAGTAGTGCAACGGTTACTAATTAATTTCACCTTGGAAGATGATTGAAAAGCTAATTTTGAGATGTACATGGAACCCAATTCATAGATAAATAACTGTATAACATCCTTTAATATTGTTGGAGTATGTATGCCAAGGTTGAATTTGGTCTTGTCTGATTGCGAGGATCGCTTTTCACATCTTTCCCCACCCCAAATTCCTGGTTTGCTCATGCAAGCCGTCAAACCGACGGCATGAGATACCCTGGAAATAAACGACATTGTCTGTCCGTGGTCACCTAGCAGTGTGTGAGTATGCAGTGAGTGGGTTATGTAAAATGTCAGGTTTGTAGTCATAGGGTCCGTGTGGTTGGTGACTCACGCCGCACATTGCATCGCCACAGTTAGCCTAGCAAGGCGTCCTTACCGAAATAGTCATCGCCTGCCATTTGAAATACTGTAACTAACGCATTGAGACCATCAATGCGGGGGAAAATAAAGACCGGAAGTCTGTCGCATTGTGAGTTGAGTTGGCTGACCGAACTCGTTGCACTCTTGCACCATCAGCATCTAGTAGCGTGCCTTTGTTCTCATTTGGACAGCTATGGAGCAAACATTTGAACAATCCAAGCCAAATTTTGCGTTCACATCCTACGAGACGGCTCTCTGCCTAATTCCACCGAGACATCTCTGGGAGTCTGTGGATCGATTGAGAAAACTATATGACAAGGCACATGGAGCATGGCCTCCTCATATCAATCTTATTTATCCTTTTGTCCAGGTGAACAACCTAGCCAACGCCACCGAAATTCTCAGTCAGGTCCCGCTACAGCAATATAATAGTCGCATAAATTTGGAGGTGGCGGATGCATTTCTACATAAACATCATAACACCATCTTCCTCTGTCCAGCTAGCAGCCCCGATACTGATGTGGTCTCACGACTGAGAGATGATATTTATAATGCTCTCGGCCAAACCAGGAAATCTGGATATCGGCCACATATGACAATTGGTCAGAGCGAGAGTCCCCTTAAAGCTCCACATCACTTTCTCCTCGAAAAAGCTCGTCTACTAGCTCCAGTCTCCTGGGACCAGGTACAAATTGCGATCCTTATTCGCGACGTTACCCCATCACGCGGCGAAGGCTCTCGACCAATGAAATTATGGGCAACCTTTGATGTGTCACCCTCACTTCTCAAGCAATATGACCCCCCTGAGGACTTCTATCCACCATTGGACATCACCAGTCAAATTGGAAACATATCTCTGGCTCCCAGTACAGTAGCTCAGCGATCATATAATTACTTGCAATCGAGTGATAATTGGAAAGAAATAGCTGAACCGGTCAAATCAGCTGCTGATAATTCGATCTTGGACCGACTTGTTGTTGCCTCGTACAATGTCTTGGCTGAGTTTGAATGGCCGCCACAATCTACTCGGCACACGGGACTTGTGGAAAGTCTGCTATCGAGTCGTGCAAATGCTGATGTCTTGGTGCTCGAAGAAGTTACCGACCACTTCCTCCCATTCCTTCTTTCCAATGACGAGATCCGTCTGAGATACCCATTTTCTACTCATGGCCCCCCGGGCCAACCTGGCGTCGACCCTCTACCTAGTCTTCTTAACGTGGTGGTACTAAGCAGATTTCCCATCGAATGGGAATATCTGTCATCTCAAAGAAAACATAAAGGCTGTGTCATTGCCGAGTTCCCTACGATTGGCTTCTACGACTCTGATGGTGTTTTTCGACCTTGGGTTTTTGCGGCCTGTCACCTTAGCCAAGGTCTTACTGACGGCGCTATCGTGGCCAAAAGAAACGATATACAAAGGATACTTGATCATTTGACCAACCACTATGCCCATCATCCCTGCATCATCGCGGGCGATTTCAACATATCGACTTCCACTTATACACTAGAAGCTACCAGAAAAAAACAGGACATTTCATCCCAAAGTTTGCAGTACATTAGAGACATTGACCAACTGCTGTCAGATGCGGGGTTTCGAGATACCTGGTTGGCTACTCGCCTCGAATCGGGCGAGTCATCTGATGTATCAAATGACTATCGGAATGCCGCAGATGCCTACGAGGGGGAGCAAGGTGCCACCTTCGACCCATTCGTCAACACTCTGGCCGCTAAACTTGTTGGCACCGGTTTAAATAACCGCCCCCAACGGTACGACCGCATTCTCGTCAAGGCGAATGATCAATACCACTCGCAGGGTTTCAACATGTTTGGCCAAACCCCACTAGAGGGACCTGACGGAGAGGAACCATTGTATCCCAGTGACCATTGGGGTATCCGTTGCTTACTCACACGCTCATCAGATGATAATTATGGTACAAAATCGGATAACCTTGATGTACATCTTCAAAAGGCGTCCAGCAGCCTAGCTGACCTGGATTCTCTAAAGCTGGCTTTAAATTATAATGGTTTTCTCCCAACTGAGACAGAAATAGTAGGCCGAAGGGAGGCCCTGCAACTTCTAGAGAAAGTTCTTCTGGATTCTGATAGGCTAGGAGCACTGTCCGATTCACGTTCAGGCTTAGTTTTGCGTTTGGTTGCTGTTGGATCTTATGGACTTGGTGTTTGGACCCCCTCTTCCGATATCGACTGCCTCTGCATTGGGTCTATCAGCTCCAGGACTTTCTTCGCCCTTGCTATCCAACGGCTAAAAAAAGCTGATTTAGAAAACATCCGAATTTTGCGCCGAGTCAGGGCTAACTCTGGATATATGTTGGAACTAGAAGTGCGCGGGATCAAGTTTGACCTACAGTATTGTGCTGCAACGTCTATTGCCGAGAGGTAAGCTCCGTTTCCATTTTGTGATCATCAGATGAGTTTCTAAGCTCCGACTTATCACAGGTGGCTAGAAGTTATGAAGCGCCCACCAAATGATCCTGCATTCGCGTTATCGCCACAGGTTCTCTCGAAGCTGAAACCAGCTAGAGACATGCTATATCTCCGAAGGTCAATACCAGATATGGGGCAATACCGCATTGGGCATCTTTTCATAAAAGCTTGGGCAAAAACTCGCGGCATCTACTCATCCAAGTTTGGGTTCTTGGGGGGGGTTCATATTTCCGTCATGCTCGTACCCATATGTAAAATGCTGGCCCTTGAGGGAGGGTCAGTTTCTTCGTCAGACCTCTTGATGACATTCTTCCACCATTACGCAAATATGGACTGGCAAAAAGTCATGGTATTTGATCCCTTTTTCCATAGAGAGTTAAGATATCATCGAAGCTTTAGGGAGCCATTCTGCCTCCTAGGCTGGCATGCCCCATCACTAAATACGGCTATGAACGCTTCTGTTCCAACGGTAAAGGCAATAGATGCCGAGTTTAAACGGGCCAGGGACTTGTTAATGACTGAAGGTTTGACTTGGAATGACATTCTGGGGTCCAAAGATGACAAAGAGACATGCCAACGAGGAAGGATGGGGGCAGGCGAGTTTTTACAAGCGTATCGAAGCTATGTGAAGCTTGATGCGCATTATTGGGGCCCATCTTCAGAAAAGGGAAGTCGATTCATCGGCTGGCTAGAGTCAAGATGTGTCATGCTCCTTGTTGGTGAGATTGCACCTTATTCTCCATTGGTAATATAGTACAATACTGACGCGGGACATAGATATTGATAGGAAACTGAAGGGAATTTCGGCACGTATCTGGCCAGCGAGGTTTGTGAATGGGTCTTCTACAGTTGCGCATGATGCTGGAGCGGAATACCACGGGTGCTATCTGGTGGGTCTCGAGTGGGATGGTGACAAGGAGGAGATGAAGGGCGCACTTGGGTCCCTACAGAATGTGCTGAAAGAGTTTGAGGGGCGGATCCATGGCGACGAGAAATATTTCGATGCTCAGACCAGCTGGATGAGCTGTTCGGTGGTCCGAGCCAGCGAACTCGAACACTTAGAACTTGACCAAAGCCGTTGGGGGGAGGGTGTTTGTGATGATGACGATGACGACGACTCAGAAGATGGCATGGGTCCTGATGACGATGAAGAGGAAGAGGGGGACAATGCAGATGGGGGTTCTGGATCAGGGCCACGCCACGGTGTGACGAGGGCATTGGGCAGAAAGGGAATAGTACACGTCCCAGGATTAGGCAAGTTTCGGACGGCAGCCGACGTTCTCAATCGGCTCCGGTGGGATGGCAACATGGACAGCAGTGACTACATCGTTGGGTATGAAGATCGGTTCCTTGGGGCACAAGAGAAGGCGGTGGAGCAATGGAAAGGCGACCAGACGGACGAAGAGTTCATCCCGCAGCATCGAATCCTCTACTACAAACGCAAAAGCGACGGCATTATAGTGTGGGAGCGGAGGACCCGGATTGACCATATATTCGGGAGTGGTATAAAAACGGACGGATGAGTTGTCAAGGCCGAGTGGCCCCGAGATAGAACAGTCAATATGTGATATATTCAAAACCACGTTAAGCCCCTCCAAGACAAGTCCGAACCGAGTATAGGCAGGATGTTGGATGCAAGTGGGAAAAGAGACAAATAAACTCCGCTGAAGGTGCGGGGCTGAGAAACAGTGCACGCGGCATCTCGTGGGGGGTTGACTCTGTGTATCTTTGCAGCAGATTGTCCCATCCACTCCCACAGCTGGACATGGTGGAGCAGCCAACCATTGCATCGAGTGCCGGTTCCCATATACATGATGTTTCCCTTGCGTGGCTCGGCATGGAGCGTCGGCGTTGTAGAAACGCGCCAAGGGCAAGGGTGCGGTGTACGTTCCGTTGCTGGTTGCTGATGCAGAATCCAGGCACTGGGGATTAATGTCGGTGCCGGTACTGTGCCGGAATCCAAACCCAACTGGCATCGAAAGATCTCCAAGTAACCAACTAGGTGGGCGAAGCGAACCACCGGGTGTGCAAGTAATATTACTCAATACGCCCAGCTCTCCCATATTGGGCTGGCACTGCGCAAGTGTTGCAGGCAGAACCTACGAGGACGAGAGTCTGGTATAAGAGCCCGTATCCCTGCATAGTTTGGGCAAAACTTGAGCCAAGAGAGGGAGTTAGGAGACGCCCATTCTAAAATCAGGAGTTGGTTGGTTGGTACTATTGCGATCCAAGGCACCTGGGTTGATGCCACGATCAACAATGCTAATGGGATCATGGTGACAATGGCAATGATGTCGCATAGCAGGCGTGGGGGGCATCGCTCTGTTTCATGTTTCATCCACCACTGCCGCCAGGCGTCTCACTGCCACATCCCTTGGTTCCGCGGCTCTAGCAAATCAACTACCAGCTTGGACCAGGTGATGGCTCCATATCTAAAGGGAAACTTTGTGTATCCTTGGGGGCACAAGTCCATCCCAATGGCTAGCAATTGGACCACTCGCTCGCTCCCTTCAAAAAGAGCCTCACTTGGGTCCCACCTGAAGGGGATTATGATGATACTGTCGTATCACGGCTGACAGACCCCTGTGCATTGCTCAATTATAAATCTCGTCAACACCCAACGATCAAGTTTCCGCAGGTGTGTCCCCTACACTGCTAGATAGACACGTTCACTGTCTGTTCACTATTGCTACAGGATCGGGCAGATATAAGTCGAGCCGCTTTGGTGCCTCTACCCCAACCATATCACCAGCTTGTTCTTGTGTCCCATCCACCCATTACGCCTCAATCGCCCGCTATTCGCAGACAGGCCGCAAAGCAGGCAATGTCTATCTTCGAGGCCGAGCTCCAGCCTATTGTTGACGGCTGTTGCACCAACTGTTGCAAAGCGAGCGACCTTGGCACTCATGACTATTGTGGAACTTGCCCCAAGTGTCCCGCATAACCCAATGAAACCAGCCTGGAGATTCATATCTCTTGCTATCTTTTAATGTTTCAACCAACCGGCCCTGTCTTGAGGGAATCTGCCACTAGGGCCAGTACCAGCTGGCCCTGCTAGACATCATTCTTATCCAACACACATCATCAACATCCTTCCAATTTCCACTTACAACACCATCCGTGGTGACCGCAAATAATCTGTCACCACTAAGATTATGTCTTAGTCCTCACCGCCATCTTGAACCTAACGCCCTTGTAAATGAATCGAGGTTGAGACGGTTTGAGGATATGGCAGGTAAATAGAATAGAACGCGCCCGGCAGTGTGCTTATTGAGCTCAAGCAACATCAATTCATTACATCATTACTACTAGAACAAATATCTCCATATTTTCGTGATCATGGAGCTGCAGGCTTTTGTTGCGGCTGGACTAACCATCGTCAGAAGGCAGGCAGATACCCCAGGCATTGACGGAAATGGCACCGCACGATCTAGATGCTTTACATGATGTGCAAACAACATGGCGCCTTGAACGTTCTTGCAGGTGCGATAAATGATGCCATGTTATGATGCAAGACTCATAAAGACGGCGGCAATAGAAGACTTATCATACTTGACGTACTTGCCTTTACCTTTGTCAATCTCGTGGTATCTATCCCAAAACCGGTCGTATAGAGGTTGTAACTTTTGGCGAATATCTTCTCCAAACATTCTGCGTACCTCGCGCTCCATGCTATATGACTTGTGCCTTGAAACCATATCGTCGAAAGCGTTGTTGAATTGCGTAAACTTCTCCTTAATTTTATCCTTATCTTTGCTCCCCAGCCCTTTGATGACTGACGCAGAGTCAGCCGGGCCAGAAGTAGGGCGATGAGACCGGTTGGTGTGAATTGTATCGAAGAGATGCACCGAGAGATCTTTACAGACGTCTGTGTACGCCATAGTCGCCTTCTTTCGCCATTGATCAAGACTGTCCAACTTCCCATCCAAAAGGGACGCCAAGCCAGAATCACGAACCATACGCTCAACAATGATGACACTATTGGCAATAAACACTCCTGTGACTGCCTTGCCTTTCAACAACATCCGTGCTTTCTGATCCAGGGAGAGGAGTAGGACATCAATAGTGTCCAAACAATAATGAGAGAAAATGTCTCGACCATCTGCTCCAATATCGAACGAGGCGAGACTAGGAATGGCATCGGTTGAACGGCCGTTGGATGTGGCGCTTGATTTCCAGCCACCGTCACCGAGGGAAACCATGATGCTTGAGATGGGTCGCAAGAACTCCACCATGGCCTGCAATCTTTGCATCGTCTCAGATACAATAGGTATTGGAGCACCATCAGCTGACAAAAGTTGTAGAGCGCCGATTTTTCGCTTCGTCTCCTCGAGCAACTCGGAAAGCGAGGACTTGGCTGTCTCTCGAACTGGTTTCAACGCCGCCGCCAATGCGCCTTTCAGTTCGCCGGTCCGCGTGTCCAGCTTTCCAGATAATGTAGATAAAATTTCAGTGACTTCGTATGCCAAGTAACAATCCGTGTTGAGGTGAGCTTTGATATGAGCGTTAAGCTCACGTAAAGTTCGCGCTAGCTCTGCCATGGCGGCCTGACACGTCAACTGAAAGACAGCACCCCAATCTTCTCGCGTAAAGATGCTGCAGACGTTATCATATTCTGCAAGGAAAAGGCCTTCCATAGCCTGTGCGTAAGTTCTAATACCGTTTGTACCAGTTCGGTAAATGGCATCTGGGTTTTTTTTCTTCGCCGTGTTCACACTGGCAGCTGCCAGGTTGGCCAAAGAAAAAGACAAATATGGTCCGCGGACTTCAGCATATATCTTGGCAACTGGTGATTCCTGGCCTCCTTGCGGCTGACTGCCTGCCACATATGAATATACCAGACCCAGGCGTGCGATCTTATCCTGAGAGAGGACGGGGAAAGGCTTGTCCTTAGTGATGTAGTGCAGGGGCTCAATTGAACGAGGCGTCTCGGCGCGGAGCAGTTTGTCGAAATGGGTTTCAAGTTGACTATTACCCGACTTGATGAGGCGTGCAAGATCGGCCATTGTCTGCTGGTTGGCGCGCAGGTTCGATGCCTGCATGTCCGTTAAGGACTTGTTCAAGCGCTTAATGGATGCTAAGTAATTGGGCAGGCCAGCCTTGTCTGGCCCGACACGTATAATTTGTTCCTCATCATTCTTGCTATCTGCAGGTTGGCGCAAGCGATCGATGGCAGCGAGCACAGCGTCAATATCTACCTCTGGTTAGTCAAGACTGGCTTTGTGTTGTTCGGGTTGCATCAAAAGACCTACTGTTTCCCAGTGTTTGTAATCTCCTGGTTTCTCCATTTAAAGGGCCAGTAACCTCGTGGACACTTTTACCAGTGGCATCAAGTCGGCTAAGACAAGACTGAATCTTTTTGGTCAATTGTGTCGTCTTGTCTAGTCGTGAATTCAACACATCGACCTCAGCTCGTGCCTCCTCATCGAGGGTGCTGTGAGCACCGGTAGCAAGGCCAACGGCCATAACTTAGTACAAAACGAAAACAGCGTGTGCGTATTGGTTGGGAAGAACGCGGACAACGATACTCGTTAAGACGGGTTTCAGGGCGTTAGAGGGAGATGGAAGCACGTCATGAAGCTTCATGTCTACCTAATTACGTCCATCCCCTTTCCAGCCACATGTGATCACTCAGCCACATATAGCCAAACCATACCTCCAGCCCCTCCCACTTTACGCGAAAAATACGCGTCCCTGTAGCAACGCGGCCAATTTCTTGAAGCACCACCGACTCAAGCAAATCCCGTTGTTGACCCCCGCCCCTATCACATCTCTGGCTCAAACCGTTGTTGACAGGCACAATAACGCAGCTCGACCAACAGTATGGATTCGTATATGCTTCAGGACGATGGTGTAAGAGATCGCATTCGCCAAGCTCAGGAATTTTTGGATCCAGGTACACCTTGCATTTCCCCTAATGCCCCTCCTCGTCCCAAGTCTAACAGTTGATCCTAGAGAATCCCGAGCTGCGAAGTTACCGACCAGACATCATATTGATGCTCCAAAAGAATGAACGCCGTTTGGTTGTAAGCCTCGATCATGTTCGCAACCATAATTCAGAGCTCGCTCAGGGATTATTGCAACAACCATTCGATTACACACTCGCCTTCGACCAGGCTCTCAAAAAGATTGTCGAAACGGTTCCTCAAGCTCGCCCCGATCAAACAGCTAGAGATACAGTATACTACTGTGCCTGGGCTGGAAGCTTCGGTCTCAATGCCTGCAATCCCCGTACACTATCATCGCACCTTCTAAACGACATGGTTTCAATTGAAGGGATTGTGACTCGTTGCTCCCTCATCCGGCCAAAGGTTGTGAAAAGTGTGCACTATAATGAAACCAAAGACAAGTTCCATTTCCGCGAATACCAAGATCAAACCATGACTAATGGTGTCACAACCTCCAGTGTCTATCCTCGTGAAGACGATGATGGCAACCCACTCATCACGGAATACGGGTTTTGTACCTATCGAGATCACCAGACTATTTCCATCCAGGAGATGCCAGAGCGTGCCCCTGCGGGCCAACTTCCACGCGGCGTGGACGTAATTCTTGATGACGATCTGGTCGACAAAGTGAAACCAGGCGATCGTGTCCAGATTGTGGGAATATATCGCACCCTCGGTAACCGAAACACCAACCACAATAGCGCATTGTTCAAGACTCTCATATTGGCGAATAATATCGTTCTTCTTTCCTCCAAATCAGGCGGTGGCGTTGCGACAGCAACAATTACCGACACTGACATCCGAAATATTAATAGGGTCGCAAAGAAGAAGAACTTGCTTGACTTGCTATCACAATCCTTAGCGCCCAGTATTTATGGTCATGCTTACGTCAAAAAGGCAATTCTACTCATGCTCCTCGGTGGTATGGAGAAGAATCTCGAGAATGGCACACATTTGCGTGGAGATATCAATATTCTTATGGTCGGTGATCCATCGACAGCAAAGTCTCAATTGCTACGTTTCGTTCTGAACACAGCCCCTTTGGCCATCGCAACCACTGGAAGAGGTTCGTCCGGTGTCGGTCTTACAGCCGCTGTCACTTCTGACAAGGAAACCGGCGAACGACGACTAGAGGCCGGTGCAATGGTCATGGCTGACCGGGGTGTCGTCTGTATTGATGAATTTGACAAGATGTCTGATGTAGACAGAGTTGCCATTCATGAAGTCATGGAACAGCAAACCGTCACGATTGCTAAGGCTGGAATTCATACCTCGCTAAACGCCCGATGCAGTGTTGTTGCGGCGGCCAATCCAATTTTTGGCCAGTATGATCCGCATAAGGATCCGCACAAGAACATCGCGCTTCCTGACTCGCTCTTGTCCCGATTCGATCTATTATTTGTTGTGACTGATGACATCGAAGACACAAGAGACCGGCATGTTTCTGAGCACGTCTTGCGCATGCACCGATACCGTCAACCAGGCAGTGAAGAAGGCGCTCCGGTCAGAGAACAAGGATCACAGTCACTCGGCGTGGCTGTTAACAGCCAGGCTGATTCCCACGGGCCAACAGATGTGTACGAAAAGTACGACGCCATGCTTCACTCTGGAGTAACAGTTACATCTGGGAGAGGGTCGAACAAGAAGCCCGAGATTCTTAGCATTCCCTTCATGAAGAAATACATTCAGTATGCCAAGATGAGGATTAAACCTGTCTTGACGCAAGAAGCCTCGGACCGGATTGCCGAAATCTATGTTGGATTGCGTAATGATGAGATGGAAGGAAACCAACGCCGAACAAGCCCTCTAACTGTACGAACACTGGAGACTATTATACGTTTAGCTACCGCACACGCCAAGTCACGACTCTCCAGCCGAGTGGAAGAGCGTGATGCTATTGCAGCGGAGGGTATATTGAGGTTTGCCTTGTTCAAGGAGGTCGTTGAGGATGCTTCCCGAAAGAAGCGTAGGAAAATGCAGCAGGTTGACTTGGCCTCGTCCAGTGAAGACGAGGACGATGGAGACAATGATGAAGACGGAGGCGAGGCATTTGGCGCCCGATCGTCTGCGACAACATCGCGGCCAACACGTTCAAGTTCACGACTACAGACAGCCACATCGCAATCCGCACCTAGTGTCGGTGATGACACCATCACAGGCATTGAGGAGGAAGATGAAGCAGAAAATGACGCTGAGCCTACCCCTCGCCGATCCGGAAGGCTGGGCCAGAGATCATCACAATCACAGCCATCATATGCGTCATCCATCCCTGCATCTCAATTACCCTCCCAAACACAAAGAGAGTCACAAGAAGAAGAAGAGCTGGCGAGTGGCACAGCCAACCTGGCTCTGAATGATGGGCCTATCACGACAGAGCGATTATCAACATTCCGGACTGCTTTGGGCCAACTTCTTAACACAGACCTCTTCGAGGACGACTCAGCCGGCCTCGATGACGTCATCAAAGCTGTCAACCGGAAGGTCGGAAGTCGCAACGGCGGTGCTTTTGAGAAACAGGAAGCGACAAAGGCTCTCAAGAAGATGGAAGAAGCAAACCAGATCATGTAAGTGGATTGTCCATAACGTATCAGCGATTGCCAAAATACTGACAAATTCCAGGTTCACGGATGGAGAGCTGGTTTATAAGATCTGAGATGACAGCAATGACGATATGAACTTGTTTGGTGTTGTATAGGGATCAGCTGGATATTATAACTGTACTAAAACACATTGGCTATACCGGCACCACTTGTACATTCCAAGGTTACAAAAGTTGGTCGGCATACCTAAAGTAGAAAATAAGACAAGTCACAGTTCTATTGCTCTGCTCTATTGCCCACTAATATAGCCCAAATACGTATATGCCTTCCTAAGTACTCAAAGCCGCTGTTTAAATTCATGTAGTCGTGCTTGAACACCCTGTCCATTCCAAGTCTCCTGTCCGTCCATATCCCTTCCCAGCATGGGAATGCCAACTTGCTCAATGGCAAAGCTGGCTGCGATGGTACCCCATATGGTAGCTTCCTCGACGTTCTCGCCGCGAGCAAGGGCAACACCTAATCCGCCCAGGAAAGTGTTGCCTCCTCCTGTAGGATCAACCACCTTGGAGAGACTTTGATGGTAGGCCGGAATCCATTTTTCAATACCTGGGTCGACTTCGATCTCTTCACGAGCAACAAACCCATCGGAATCTTGTAGAAGGCCGGCGAAGAGGGCCTCCATGTCCGTATCAGGCTGTAGACCACCTCGGACGTAATCCTTCTTGCGACACTTAGTGGTTACGTTGGGGTCACGCTGCCGTTTCCTTCCGCCATTTTTTGCTATGTAGCAGCCTTTATCTCCAGCTCGTACTACGAGTGTAAATGATTGAAGTGGCATGCTGGCAAGCAGCTGCTCGCAAGAACGCTCGACGGCAACTGTTGAGATTTCGCCCGTTTCCGGGTCAAGACCGTTGTCCCCCATGAACCCGGCTAGTTCAGCGTGGTTAGGACTACAGATATCAACGAGGGGCAATGTGTTAGTGCAATTAAGCAATTCATCAGGAGTGCACAAATCAGGAACCGGCTCCCAAATGAAGATAGGTTTTGAGTATGACTCTGGCGACACTGCCCTCTTACGAAACTTGGTAATCTCAGAGACGAGCTCTCTGCACCTCGTAGGGGAGCAAATGAGATGAAATGATCGGGATTGAAGAAGCGCCGGTGTGAGATCCTCGCCAGTAAGGCGTTTCTTGGGTGTGAGATACTTGAAAGCACGCTTTTCATCGGTACCTTCGTAGCCATTCCAGCCGCGAGTAGTCAGCCGGAGACTGTCGTGGCGGAATATGGCTGATGTTGACCAGCTGTCAATGAGTGTGGAGAGGGCAGGAGGGAAATCAGATCCCTGGTCAACAATCCAGCCGACTGATGATGAAATTGGTGGTGGAGAGAACAGGCGGGCACCGAGGGCTGAATAAGTACCGGCACCACCAAGAATATTCTTGACAGGGGGCATTGGGGGAATAAAATCTATATCATCTGGGTGGCCCAATGTCATGAGATGTCAGCGTTTGCTTCACTCCGCCACCCGTGAGGTAAGTGATCGAGCAGGGTTGGCGGCTCGAATGAGGAAAATGTAAGAAAACTAACCGATAATAAACATTCCCAAGGTGACAAAATCAATCGGAACGTCGTGTTGTTGGGCTTGGTCATTGCTTTGTGCCTCCTCGGCGGGGGCTGATTGAGGTGGTGAGTTGGATTTTTGATCTTTTGTTGTCTGGTTCGATTCTAATTTTGATTCCTCCTCATTTTCCTGTGGCTGTTGCTGCTCTGGTTGTTCCTCCTCGTCTGCATTTTCGGGGGCCTCTAGGCTGGCATTCTGATCTTGAACTTGGTCCTCGGACTGGTCCGGTAGCAGGTCATTGATTGCCTCTGTATCCATGGCAGTGGTTGGCTCACAGTCCAGCCTAATGTAGAATGTGAGGTGCGTCGTGACTCAAGCAACAAACACTTTGAGCCTCGCACTGTTCATGTACCCCTTGACAAGAAATGGGTACCAGTAAAAATTTTGAAACACATCAACGGATTTGCATCAGTCCCTGTTCAGTGGCATTGGCTCATTGGTCTCGCAAATGAGAAGAAAATGCAGTTTGCACGTTACACCTTCGGATTACAATTAAGGTACGCTGTGTACTGATTTCAAGTTGGCGGTTGTTATTGCTGGGCGGTCTGAAGTTGGGCTGAGGTTGGGTGGGACTACACGTAGATCTAAGCTAGACATATCGGTCTCATCCTGGTATCGGTCGTTGGGTTGGAAAGTCGCTGCCAGACACTTTGTGAGAGGCGATACCTCCGTCTCAGAGCCAGGGTACCTATGAGATATAGTGAGGTAACAAAAGTAGCGATCTAACCCTATTTTTACACTAAAACTTGCTTATAACACTCCTTAATAAATACCCTAATATAGCTTTTTTAATTTCTAAGAAAAGGCATTTATAAAAATATATTAATATATTTTATTTCTTTATATTACTTTTATTTACTATTACCTAGCTATAATATAATAATCTATTAAAGGAAAAATCTTATACTTAGGTTACTATTATTATTAAAACTCCTAGGAGATTTATATTTCTAAGTTATATTTACTTTTTAATATAAAATAAGCTATTAAGATTAATATTTAATATAGCTAGTTAAAACTAGCTTTTAAGTACTATTAAATTTAAATTATTTTATTTTATTTTTAATTAAAGTTTTTAATCTTAGTTATTAACTTAACTATATTAATAGTATAGCTAATATACTACTAGCTTTATCTTATTATAATTTTATAGTAATTTATAGATTTTAAAATCTCTATTTCCTTATATATTATTTTATATTATTAAGCTAATTTTTATATATTTTTAGATTTTCTAAGAATCTCTCTTTATTAAAACTTAGAGGGATATAAATTACTTTTATATCTTAATAAATATAATTTATAGTTAGCCTAAGAAAAGAAATAGCTTAATAAAATAATAATACTAAGAAGTATTAATAATTATAAATAAATACACTTTTAATTTCCTAGATATTTAAAATCTAGCCTAGACCACCAATTTTCTATAACTTTTTAGTAACCTTTATACTTACTCTTAGACCTATTTTTATTACAATTTTTAATATAGATTATAATACCTATTATCCTTTCTAGCTACTTATTATATCTATTACTATTAATTTCTCTAAGAAAAGCTTTCTTTGCTTTAATTATCTCCTTAAATATTATTTTATTTAATTTTTTTATAATAATATTAAATTTCTTATACTCTTTTTAGATAAATCCTTTATTATTAGTATTAAAATTATTTTTTTTAAGTATATAGAACTTAAATTTAATAAGTTATATCTTTTAAAATAATTTAAGGTTAATAATAGAGGTTCTAAATAGCCTAAGAAGCCCTTTCTTTCTAAGCTTTAATTTAAAGATCTTAATAAGATTAGGTAAGTATCTAATATAAAGTTTACTATTAGTATATTTTAAGGTAGAAGGGTATAATAAATTATAAAGAATATAATATTTAAAATATAGTTTAAATTTAGCTATTTTTAATAATATTAGAAGTAGGCTAGAATATATTAGTCTTAGCATTGAAAGCTATCTTAAATATTAGAATAGGTTTAATAGAGTTTACTATTTCTAATATTAAAAGGGTATTAAGATTATAAAATATATAAAATTAATTATTTTATTGGTTAGGGTGAAAAGAGACTAATACTATAGTTATTTAAATACTAATTATATTTACTCCTAGAATTGCCTAGTTAAGCCTTCTACTTATATTTTAATTAAATATAAATACTAAGAAGTATATTAAATTTTTAGACTTTTAAATCCTATAATATAATTATTCTTATATTTATAATTACCTTAGAAGCCTAAAGATAATATAAAATAAAAACTATAAAGCTTTCTTTAATAGAAATAAAATATAATAAAAAGATAGCTTTTCTAATAATTAGAATTAGTATATTTTAATATACCTATAAATATACCTATAAATAATATTAATTAAAATATCTATATTTTAATATTATTTTATTTATAAAGGTAATACCTCTTTTAAATCTAATTTTATATATAAATATATATTAAAAGAGATCTAAGCTATTAATATTTAGCCTAAAAGATCTAATAATAAATTTATTAATAAAATAAAAGATAAATTATACCTAAGTAATAATTTAGCTACTAAAATTAAAATTAAGCTTATTTTATAAGAGCTTAAGTTATTTTAAAGAAAGAATCTTAATTATAATAATATTAATTTTATTAAATAATAATAAAAGCTAATAAAGCTAATATTAAAGTATTTTAATATATAATTTAAAATTAGCCTAAATTCTTATAAAAAGAGGTTTTTAGAGGATTTAAAAATATATAAAAATTAGCTTAATAATATAAAATAATATATAAGGAAATAGAGATTCTAAAAATAAAGAAACTAAAGAAGAGAGGAAGGTCTTACTAGAATTTATAAATTATTATAGGATTATAATATAATAAAAATATAATAAGCTAAATTATATTTATATTTAGTTAAAATATAAGTAGAAGGCTTAACTAAGTAATTCTAAGAGTAAATATAATTAGTATTTAAATAACTATAGTATTAATCTCTTTTTACCCTAATTAATAAAATAATTAATTTTATCTATTTTATAATCTTAATACCCTTTTAATATTAAAAATAGTAAACTTTATTAAATTTATTCTAATATTTAAAATAGCTTTTTATACTAAGATTAATACTACTTATTATATTTACTACTATTAATTTCTCTAAGAAAAGCTTTCTTTACTTTAATTATCTCCTTAAATACTATTTTATCTAATTTCTTTATAATAATATTAAATTTCTTATACTTTTCTTAGATAAACCTTTTAATATTAATATTAAGATTATTCTTTTTAAATATATAAAACTTAAATTTAATAAATTATATTTTTTAGAATAATTTAAAATTAATAATAAAAGTCCTAAATAGCCTAAGAAGCTCTTTCTTTTTAAGCTTTAATTTAAAGGTTTTAATAAGATTGGATAGGTATTTAATATAAAGTTTATTATTAATATATTTTAAGGTAAAAGGGTATAATAGATTATAAAATATTTAATATTTAAAATATAATTTAAATTAAACTATTTTTAATAATATTAAATATAGGCTAGAATATATTAGTCTTAGTATAATAGAAAAGCTATTTTAAATATTAGATTAGGTTTAATAGAGTTTATTATTTTTAATATTAAAAGGGTATTAAAATTATAATATTAAATAAAGTTAATTTATATTTAGTTAAAATATAAGTAGGAGGCTTAACTAGGCAATTCTAGGAGCAGATATAATTAGTATTTAAATAATTATAGTATTAGTTTTTTTTTGCCCTAATTAATAAAATAATTAACTTTATATATTTTATAATCTTAATACCCTTTTAATATTAGAGATAGTAAACTTTATTAGACCTATTCTAATATTTAAAATAGCTTTCCTATTATATTAAAATTAATATATTCTAGCCTACTTTTAATATTATTAAAAATAGCTAAATCTAAATTATATTTTAAATATTATATTCTTTATAATCTATTATATCCTTTTACCTTAAAATATACTAATAATAAGCTCTATACTAAATACCCTCCTAACCTAGTTAAATATTTTAAATAGATCCTCCCTTAATATAGGCTATTTATATTATCTAAGACTAAAATTACTAACCTTATATTATTTTAAAAGATAAAAATTATTAATTTTAAGCTTTAATTACTCTAAAAGAATAATATTAATATTAATAATAAAGATTTTATTTAAAAGAAATATATAAAGGTTAATAAGATAATAAATAAGTATATTTTAGGTAAATTTAAGGATATAAAGCTAGAAGAAAAGAGGTTCTTAGAAGATATTAATAATAGCTAATATAATTAGTAGCTAGAAAGAACTATAGATATTATAAGGTTTATTAAGAACTATAATAATAGAAGTAGGGCTAAAAAGAAATATAGAGGTTATTGAAAAGTTATAGAAAATTGGTAGTTTAGGCTAGATTTTAAATATCTAGGAAATTAAAAGTGTGTTTATTTATAATTATTAAGAAGAAAGTATAATAAGTTTCTTATAGCTAGGGATTATAAGTATAATTATACTAAAAGTACTATTAAAATTAAGATTATAAATAATATTTTTAATAAAGCTTTATTAAAAGAAGCTAATACTATTTTTAAGCTTTATAATAATAATATTTAGAAAGTAAATAGGAAAATTATAATTAAAGACTAAGAACTTTTTATTTAGATTATTAATAATTTTATTAATATTTATATTAAATAGTAAAAAGAGGAGTAAATTATTAATATAAATAATAATAATAATTTTATTAGAAGGGTTATAGTAGATAGATTAATTGTTAATAAGCTTTTTAAAGCTAAGGGAAATAAGCTTATTAGAAAGATAATTCTCTTAAATATTAGTAGATTACTTAAGGCTATAGAGAGATTAATTAAGCTAGATAATTTTATTAAGGGTTTAGCTTAGTTTAGTAACTAGGTACTTAAAGTGGGAATTATTTATAAAGTTAGAAAATATAGGAAATTATATTATATAAAGGGTTTTCTTAAATAAACTATAAAAAAAGATAATAATAATATTAATCTAATAAGGTTTATAACTAAATTATATAATAAAAGTAATAAGAATATACTAAATAATTAAGAATATACTAAATAATTAAGATTATAATAATAGTACTAATTTTAAAGTAATTAATATCTTTAATTTACTAAAAGCCTTAAATATAAATATAAGCTTTATAATACTTTATATTATTATACTTATTATATTTATATTTAAAGGCTTAAATAGCTATAAGTAATATAATACCTAGGATTATATTATAAGGATTAATAAAAGTAAAAATACCTAATTTAATAAGTTAGCTAATCTCCTAATAAATTATCTTATACTATTATTTAATATTACTAAAAGTTATAACTTTATAGGTAAAATAAAAAAGTATAAAAAAAAACTAGAAAAATATAATTATAATTTTATTAATAAATTTATTAATAATCTTAACCTATTAATTATACTAAAAAGCTCCTTAGAAATAAATATAAACTATTTTATTATAGGGTAAGTATTTTTTATAAATAATAAAATAAAAGGTAATAGTAATATACTTTTTAATTAGATTCTAAACCTTATAAAGGTAATTTCCTTAGAAGCTAATTAGTATATCTTCCTAATTATAAGCTTAAAGCTTAAGTTTTTTCTTATTAGTTTTATTAGTAGATTTAGATTTAATAGTAATAGTAATATATAAGCTAAGTATATAAAGGTAGGAAATATTAGGCTTATTATTATTATTAAGTTTAAAGTAATCTTAGAAAACCTTATAAAATAACTTCTAAGATAGCTTATTATTATTATAAAACTTAATAATAATATAATTAATAATTATTATAATAATTATAGCTATATAATCTTAGTACTTAAATAAAAGCTAAATAAAATTAATAAAAATAGTTTTTATATAGTTAAGAATTATATAATTAAAGTACTTATAAAAGCTTACTTACTTATAGTAAAAACTAAGGGTTTAAGATATATAAATATAATACTTATTAATTAAAGTAAAAAACTAAGTTCTCTTAAATTCCTAATTATTATTAAAATAAATCTTAGTTAAATAAATACTTATTATTTAATATAAATATTTAAAGAGATAGTAAAAAGTAATATTAGTACTAGCTTTACTATTAAAAATCTTAATTTAATAATAATAAGATTTATTATTAGTTATAAGAGTAAATATAATAGCCTTAGATTTAGTAATATATAAAATAAGGTAGAGATTAATATAAACTCTATAAAAGGGAAGTAATATATACTTATAATAAATCTTTAAAGTTTAATATATTATATTAATATAATTATAATAATAGTATATCTTTTTCTTTGGTAAGTATAGATTTTTAGAGCTACTAATACTTACTTTAATAGTTCTAATAATATTATTATAATTTATATAAGCTAGCTAGTAATACTAGAGTTTACTATTAAAGATCTATATTTTAATAGCTATAATAATAATAATAAAAAGTAAAACAGGTAATCTTTTAATTAGAAAGTAAAAACTAATATTATATAAGGAAATAATAGGGGCTGGTAGTACATTAGCTATACTACTAGTACAGTTAAGTCAGCAACCAAGATTAGGAACCTTAGTTAGGAACAAACTAAGTCAGTTTAAATCCGGTAGTACCCAAAGCCAAATTTTAGCTAGCCATATCAAATGCTAACCTTAGCAGCTTACTCTATATTAGAGAGCGGATGTAACTTAGGGATATAGATCTCCTAGAGGTTTTAATACCGATAGTAACCTAAGTATAAGGTTTTTCCTTTAAAAAGATTATTATATTATAGCTAGATAGTAGATAGAAATAATATAAAGAAATTAAAATAAGGAAATAATTATTATAAAATAGCTTTATAAATTAAAAATATAATTCTTAAAAAGAAAATTATTTTTAAGGTAAGTTCTAAGACCTAAAAAGATATTTAAGGGAAAGATTATTATAAATAGTACTTTTTAGAAAATAATTAAAGTTATATATTTAAATAGCTTAAAAATAAGCTTAATAATATTAATATATATAGGCTTAATAGAATTATTACTAATAATAATAGTATCTTATTAAATAAGAGAAAATACTTTATTTTCCTTAAACTATTTAAGGTTATTAGTAATATATATATTAAAGCTAGAATCCTAGAGTTAGTAGTTTTTACTATAATTACTATTAGTATAATAGGAATTTTAGATTACTAGAGACTAAGTAATATTAAATTTAATAATAGAATATTTATTTATAGTTATATTCTTAGGTATAAAGATTATTACTAAGGGCTTATTTATAGAAATAATTATTAAAGTAAAAAATAATTTTTTTTATTTATTATACTTTTAAAGATTAGCTATACTAAGAGTATACTTAGTAATCTAAATAATAATAATAATAGTATTATTAGAAGTTATTATAAAGAATTAATTTAGTAAAAAGGAATTAAAATAAAAAGTAATATTTTATTTCTTAGTTAATATTTTAAGAATTAGATTAAAAGTATTATAATTAGTATTATTATAAGGATTACTATTATCTTAGGGGTAAGATAGGTACTTTTTAGGATATATAGTATAATAATCTAGGTAAATATACCCCTATTAGCTATAGCTATAATACTTCTTATTAAAGTTAGGATTTTTCTTTAACTTTTTAATAAGCTTTTTAGGTAAAAGGTTAATACCTTAGGAATTAATTAAGTCTTAAGAGGTAGACTTATTAGTATTAATCTTAGTATTATTATTATCTTAAGGCTTAGATAATTAATAATTAGAGGAATAATTATTTTTATTATTATTAGAGCTAAAGTAGGAATTAAATTATTTTTTATTAAAATATTAATTTATAGAAATAATATTATTATAATAGCTTTAAAAAACTTTCTTAATATTATAAAAATTAAAGATCTTATTAAAAAAAATTAGAATTTATAATATTTATTAACCTAAATAGTAAAAGTAAAGTAAAAAGAATTATAAAAAAAGTAATAAATTTAATTATTATTTATATTACTATTTATATTCCTTAGCTATATAAGTAGCTAAATAAACTTAGTAATATAATAAGAGCTATTATAAATATTCTTATATTTTAAAGACTAAAATTAAATATAAATATAATCTTCTTAAAAAGAGTTATAATTATAGTATTATTTCTAGAGAGTAAGAAAGGCTTATAATCTAAAAGTAATACTTTTAATAATTATCCTAGCTTTTCCTTTAATAGAGCTCTAAATATAACTAAAAAGCTTACCTTTACTAAGAATTAAAAGTAAAATAGTTATATTATAATTTATAGTAATAAGGGTAATTATAAAAAATAAACTCTAAGAAGATTAACCTTTTAAGTTCTTAAGAAAATTAAAGTTAAAAAGAATAAGAAAGAAATAAATAAAATAAATAGCTTTATAATATTATTTTTTATTAATACCTATCTTTAAATAATAAGATATTATAATAATATAGGTTTCTAGTATATATATATACCTATATTTAGCTAGAATAATATTTAAAGTATTATTTATATTATTACTACTAAAAAAAGGTAATAATAAAAAAAAAGCTATAATTAATAAGGATTTAATTATAAAATTATAATTCTAAGGGTTTTATATTAAAAGTAAAAGCTACTAAGGAAAAAGATTATCTTATTATAATATTTAAAGATAATTAAAAGATTAAAAATAAGAATAGTAATTATACTAAAGATTATTTATAAGATAAGGAATATAAAGGCTTTAAAGCTAATTTATAGAATAATAAAAATTAATATCATAAAGGTAATAAAACTAAGGGGATTATACTTTAAAGAGCTATAAAAAATAGAATACTAACTAGGGCAAAGAAAAGGAAAGGTATATTAGGGTAAGGCCTAGGCTTATAACTAGTGGAAAGGAATTATCCTATTAGGTAAAAGAGGTATTTAGGTATATATAGTTATATTGATTATTATTATTACATAAGGAAGCCCTAATAGCTTCCTTTGCATGTGACACATGGGGTCACATGACCCCGCCATCCCTCACATATGGTATCCAGGGTAGGTAGCACTGGCTCGGCTACGTAAGTGCCAAGTGGCTTGCCCCCCAATACGCCACAGGATTAGACTACCATACCCTTATAATAACCATCTCCAGAAACCCTCCGATAACCCCCCCTAAAATGCAATACTACCTTAAACCCGAACAAGAAGAGGACTTCCTAAAAGATCTTAAAGAGCAAATAACCTTCTTACCTAACTATATTCTCAGCAATAATAAGGCAGATATCTTTGCGTAAGAACTCTTGTTAGCAATAAATAAAGCATTGGCAAAGATAGGCAGCAAAAGATGCCTAGACGGAAGGTCCGCTATATAGTAGAACAAGGAGTACAAGCAAATATATAATATATTTCGGAAATCTTTTATATACTAACTTTACTCCGATAATACAAAAGAGAAAAGAAAAGTCTTTAAGAGAGCTATCCATAGGGCTAAAGTGGAAATATAGAGAAGAAGAATTGACTCTATAGACTCCCTAAACTCCTTCTATAAGATTGTAGGATAGTATAAATAAAGGTTATAATGCAAATCTAGACCTATTAAGGATAACAAAACTAGAGAGACTATCTAGGATCCCCTTGGAAAAGCTAAATATCTTAGGAAAAAACTCCTAGAAAGAGAATTAGAGGCTAAAGACCTAGAGATACCCTTTGGCCCAATAGTCCTACTAAGATATCTCTCCTAGGATAATTATATCTTTATTAAAAAAACTAGATAATTAACTATATACTTAGGAAATATAGCCCCAGGAGAAGATAAAATAATAGTCTATTTATTATATTTATACTGGGAAACCCTTAGGACCTATATTTAATATCTATACTAGAGCTATATACTACTAAGATACTATCTATAGGTCTTTAAGAGAGTAAATATAATAATAATCCTAAAACCTAATAAAAATACTAAGATATATAAAGGCTAATAATTAATCTCCCTTCTCCCCTACTTAGGAAAAGAAATAGAAAAATTAATAGTAAGAAGGATAGTATAGATATATATTATATATAAAGTTCTATCTTTCTAATTAGCTAGAGCCCTATTAAAAAGGTTAGTAGAAAATATAATAAAAGTAATTATTTATAATATCTAAGCCTAACTTAATAAAAGAAAAGTAATTACCCTTACTATAATAGATATAAAAGGAGCTTTTGATAGGGTCCTTCTAAATAGACTAGTATATAGAATGCTTAAATAAGGCTGGCTACTCTTAGTTATTCTATGGGTTATCTCCCTAATCTTTGGATATATAGTAAATATAAAATTCGAAGAAGAGGAAATAGGTTCAGAGGAAATTATCTATAGACTCCTATAAGGATCTCTATCCTCCCTAATACTATTTCTTATATATATTAAACCTATCCACTACATTAGTCCACTAAAATCAAGATTTAGCTATACTAATAATTATAGTATTCTAATAATAGGAAAAGACCTAGATAAGTCCTTAGGAAAAGCATAGGAAATAGTAAATAAAATTATTAATTAGGGCAAAGAAAATAGGATAACCTTTTTATTATATAAGATAGAGGTTATATACTTCTCTAGATAATAAAATAAGGACTTCTTATTAATTTACTATAAGAATAATAAAAAGATAATAGATAAAATAATAAGATAGTTAGGTATCTTCCTTAACTATAAACTTAGCTTTAGGCACTATATCTAGGAGAAAATAAATAAAGGAAAAAGAATAGCTACCTATATTAAGGGAGTTAATAGAACTTATAAAGAAGCCCCCCTAATATTAATCTAATTAATAATCTAATTAATAGTTCTCCCCTACTTACTCTTTAGTAATTATATTTAGTAGCCAGGAAAGGAGAAACCTAGTAATACTATCTAAAGCAAGGAAACCTTTATTATACTTAGACTAAATAATATATTAAATAAACTATAATAAGTTTTAAATATTATAATAAAAGGCTATCTCTTGGTATAGTTAATAATATAAATTACTATTCTATAAAGAAAAACTAATACTTTATTAATTAAACTCTTACTTAAGATAAGCAAAAGAAGATATACCTTAAGACTAAAAGTCCTAGACCCTAATTATCCCCTTACCTAGAGATAGGCAGGCCCCCTTAAATAGATTAGATATATAAACCAAAGATATAGACCAATCTATCTTAAGGATATTATTACTAGAGGTAATAAGGTCCTAAGGCTACCCCTTATTATACTAAGATTTCCTAAACCTTTTATCTTAGATAATAAGAAAATAATAGCTAAAGACTTTAAGATATAGTATAAAAATGCCCCTTTAAATATAATAATTATCTTCTTAGATAGCTCCTAATTTAGCAAAGGACTAGAGACCTGCATAGAATATAGCTATATAATCTTTAAAAATAATAACCTAATATATATAGGATATTATCCCCTTAGAAAGGCAGAAGTCTTTAATATAGAAGCCTATAGAGTATAAAAAGGACTAAAAATAGTATTTTTACTATACCCCTAAGACCTTATAATAATCTGCCTAAATAATATATTAGTTATAAGATGCCTAAATAGCGCTAGCCTATCCTCTTTGCACGAAGTTTTTATAAACTTTAGAAATAATAAACTAAAATATTCCTTAGATATAATAGTTAAATAGTTACCTAGCTATATAGATATAGATAGAAACAAATTAGCTAACTGGCTTGCTAGAAAAGGCATAAAAGCTACTCTACCTAATAATAATTTAATATTATATAGCTATACTAAAAGGCTTAATAAGCTTTATATAAAACTTGAAATTAAACTTTGGTAGAAAGTAATATAATTAGCTAAATATAAACCACTAAAGCTCCCTTTTCTTCTAGAATAAACCAAGGAAATATAAAAGCTTAACTATAAAGAGCTATACTACCTAATAATAGTAAGATCTAGGTATAGAGACTTTACAGCCTATTATAAGTAGCTAAAGTATATAAATACCTAAATATTCTATAAATGCAGTAAAAAGAAGTTACTAGTATATCCTTTCTATTGCAAGAAGATATATAAATATAAATATAAAAACTAGTTTAGAAGGAAACTAGATATTAACTTAATAATAAGAAAGGAATAGGAGAGATTTACTTGCTTAATAGAAAAAGCAAAATTCTTTAAGAAAATTTCTATTATAAGGTAATTATATAAGGGCAGGGATGTTTAATATCCTAGCCCCAAGGAATAACCCTTTACTTCTTTTTCCTATGTCCATAAGCATACTCTAAGCAGCTTTTATATATTCTATTTTCTATTGCTAATAGTATCTTTAAATAGCTGTAGATAGGCGCCCTCTGTCCTTATAAAGGATTTTACCGGCGTAAAACACTCAAAAAAAAAAAAAAAAAAAAAAAAAAATAAATAAAAAGGTACACAACACAACACACACACGCACGACACCGGCAGCGGCGGCGAGGCCAAGACAAAACGCCGCTCCAGCCCCCCCCCACCCTCACCCCGAGCCAGAGATGGCAGACCGTGCGCAGCGCCCACACCACCACCAGCCACACACACAAGACGTGACACAGTACACCCCACTACTACTCCTCCTGCCTCCCTCCTCACCCACAGCAACACCACCATAACC
>JAHVYB010000327.1:19807-30139 GCA_020623695.1 Calonectria henricotiae | reverse complement strand
AATACCTATTATCCTTTTTAGCTTTTTATTATATTTATTATTATTAATTTCTCTAAGAAAAGCTTCCTTTACTTTAATTATTTTTTTAAATACTATTTTATTTAATTTCTTTATAATAATATTAAATATTTTATATTTTTTTTAAATAAACCCTTTATTATTAATATTAAAATTATTCTTTTTAAGTAATTAAAACTTAAATTTAATAAATTATATTTTTTAGAATAATTTAAGGTTAATAATAAAGATTCTAAATAGCCTAAAAAGCCCTTTCTTTCTAAGCTTTAATTTAAAGATCTTAATAAGAATAAATAAATATTTAATATAAAGTTTATTATTAGTATATATTAAGGTAAAAGAATATAATAGATTATAAAGATTATAATATTTAAAATATAATTTAGACTTAGCTATTTTTAATAATATTAAAAGTAGGCTAGAATATATTAATCTTAGTATAAAAAGCTATCTTAAATATTAGGATAGGTCTAATAGAATTTACTATCTTTAATATTAAAAGGATATTAAGATTATAAAATATATTTCAATTTCTTTATATTATTTCTATCTACTATCTAACTATAATATAACAATCTTTAGGGGCTAGTAGTACATTAGCTGCACTACTAGTATAGTTAAGTTAGCAACCAAGATTAGGAACCTTAGTCAGGGACAAACTAAGTCGGTTTAAATCTAGTAATACCCAAAGCCAAATTTTGGCTAGCTATATTAAATACTAATCCTAGTAGCTTACTCTATATTAAAGAGCGGATATAACTTAGGGATATAGATCTTTTAGAGGTTTTAATACTAATAGTAATCTAAGTATAAGGTTTTTCCTTTAAAAGATTATTATATTGTAGTTAGATAGTAGATAGAAATAATACAAAGAAATCGAAATATAATAATCTTTTAGAGAAAAAACCTTATACTTAGATTACTATTAGTATTAAAACCTTTAGAAGATTTATATTCCTAAGTTATATTTGCTTTCTAATGTAAAATAAGCTACTAAGATTAGTATTTAATATAGCTAGCTAAATTAGCTTTGGGTACTATAGGATTTAAATAAACTTAGTTTATTCCTAACTAAGGTTCCTAATCTTAGTTACTAACTTAACTATACCAGCAGTGCAGCTAACGCACCACCAGCCCCCCTTATAAAATATATAAAGTTAATTATTCTATTAGTTAGGGCAAAAAGAGACTAATACTATAATTATTTAAATACTAATTATATCTGCTCCTAGAATTGCCTAGTTAAGTCTCCTGCTTATATTTTAATTAAATATAAATTAAGGCCTTATTTCTTAAGTAGCTTATATTCCTAAAGAATAAGCTTAATCTTATTCTTAGAATATATAATACTTTAATACTATAAAGGGTAGATTTTCTCATTATATTTTTATTATATTATAATCCTATAGTAATTTATAGATTCTAGTAAGACCTCCCTTCCTTTATTAGTTCCTTTTTTTTATATTTATTTTATTCTAAATTTAATTATTTATATTAAATTATTAAATTACTTATTATTATTAATTATATTTTCTATAAATCTTTTTTAAGAATTATTTAAGCTAAATCTTTTTTTTATAAATAACTAATAATTTAATATTAGCTTTAATATATATATTATTATTAAATAATAAATTTAATATTATTATTATTAAAGCCTTTTCTTTTAAATAGCTTATATTTCTAAAGAATAAGCTTAATTTTATTATTAAAATATATTATAACAGCTATACCTAGCTAAACAGTCACAATAGAGATAATAGCAATTAGCTAGGCAGAATAGTATATTAACTCGAGGTATAAGACTAAAGCTTGCCCCTCTTTCTCTAGCTAAAACCATACTAAGCTCTTATAAAGAGTAATTACTTATAAATCCCTTACTTAACTAAGCCTATATCCCCTTATAGGGGCTAGGTTATAATTATCCCCCCCCTTAAGTCTATTATCCTTAGTAATAATTACTTATTTTAATAATATAGCCTTATAATTTATAGCTAATAAGCCCCTATAAAAAGGACTTATAAGTTCTTACTTATCTTTAGTAAGACTAATCTTAATATATTAAATATTTATATATTAGATTAATAGTAAATTATTATTACCCTTAAGTATAAGGCAATAGAAAATTAAAAGATTATTTACCTTTTAATTATCTAATTATTTATTATTTAAATTATTATTCTTTTATAATAATAATTCCTTATTTTTTCTTTCTTTATCCTTTTTTAAATTTTAGGACTATTTATCTTTACCTATTATACTATTATATTCTAAGCCTTTCCTCTTATCTTTTAAATATTATTATATCTACTTCTTTTACTTATATTATAGATATTAGTAATACTCTTATTTAATATATAAAATATACTTAGAGTATTTTATAAGAGGAGGCTAAATATATTAAGAATAAGCCTAAGAATATCCTAATTATAATAACCTTTATTAAGTATATTTACTATACTTTTAATATTATTTATTATATATACTATTAGACCTTTAGTACTAATTATTACTTATATATCTTTATTATTTATTAGTATATAATTATTACTTATTTACTAACTATCTAGGCTTATTTCCCTTATAAAGGGGGATACTTATAATTTATATAATATATAGGCTTACTTAACTTATTTACTATATATAATCTTCCTAAAAAAGATTAAGTCTATTAATCTATAGATAAAGGCTCTTATTATAATTACTAGGCCTTTTTATATCTTTTCTAAGAATATTTATTACTTATTTTACTAAATAAGCTTTTAATTACTAGATATATTCCTTACTATTAAAAATTATTTATTCTAAGCTTATAATTTAATTAGTACTAAGAAGTATATTTATATAAATATCCCTTAGATATACTTTTACTATATTCTTATTACTTATTTATTTCTTTCTTAGGAAGCTTATATTATTTTTATTAATTTTAAAATAATTTATTATTAAGTATAAGCTTATTAGATTATTATTACTTACTTAATAAGTTTTTATTATCTCTTTTATATATTATTTAACTTATTAATTTATTATTCTTAGAAAAAGGAATTATAAAAGTATATTTATATTTTAAATCTTTATTTTTTATATAATAATATTAGCTATAGTACCTAGAAAGTTACTAAGAAATAGATTATAAATAAAATCTAAAAGCTTTTTCACTTAAGCTAATATTAAGATAAAAATACTAATAAGATAATCTTTCTTAATACTTATTCCTATATTATTAAGCTAGAATATACTTTCTTCTAGTAATCTCTTAAGGCAAATAAGTCCTTTAAGTTTAGGTCTAATACTAAGGCCACTCCTCCCTAGACTCCTACCTAAACTAGCAATAGCCCTAGCTATAGTAGGACTTTAGCTTATAGTTATAGAAACTCTATTTTAATCCTAAAAAAATAAGATTTCTTTTAGGTATAATTTAATTATACCTTTATTATAGCCCTTTTAAGGTACTTAATTTTATAGTAATTATTATATTTATATAATTATTTTTAAGAATTAACTTTCTTTTATAGTCTTCCCTATTTTTAGATTATCTTTACTTATTATTTAAAATAATTTTAAATTACTCCTTATATATTTATTAATTTATCTTTATATAACTACTAATTATATTCTATAGGCTAATCTATCTACTTAATTAGATAATATATCTCTCCTTTATATTTTATTTTATTCTTAATTTATTCTATTTTCTATTCTAGGTTAATATCTTCTAGGTTAAGTATTAGAAGTAGTTTATTCTTACTAATTTTATGCCTCTTCTATAGCTCTAGTAAGCTTATATAAAATATATTATAAATATAACTATATTTTTCTAGAAATACTAATTAATATACTTATATTCCTATAGTATCTAGTACCTAAAAAGGTCTTATTTATCTTAGGGCTAGCTTTCTTTTATATCCCTTTAAGGAGAGGTTCTTTATAAATAAAGTAATTAAATTACCTTTCTTAAGGGTTAGGGATTAATACTTTTAATTATAGTATTTCTATTGCTTATTTAATACCTTTTAGTATTAGTTCTATAATTATTCCCTTAGTTTTATAAGATAGTATATTTATATATCTACCTTTAGTATCTTTTCTTAGATAGTATTATTCTTAATATAGATATAAAACTCTAGGTAATAGCTATATAATACTTAAAAAGTACTATATTTTATAATTAAGTTCTTTATATTATTATAAGTAAATTAAGTAATTATTAGGAGGGCTATCTAATTATTTTATTACTTATTACTAAAGTACCTTAAATAATATTTAAGTATTTAGTTTATTCTTTTTATTTAGCTATTAATTTAAAGATAAAAAGCTATTAAGAGCTTTTATTTTATTCTTATTTAATAATATAGCTTTAATTAAAACTTACTTATAAAGATTAGTCCCTTATTAGAGATAATCTTACTTAAGAAATTAAATTTAAATTTAATTTTATTATAAAAGAGCTTTACTAAATCTATAATATTAATTTAAATAGAGATTAGGATTATATATATATATTTTATAAAGTAATTTATAATTATAAGTATTTATATTTAGTTAAAATACAAGCAGGAGGCTTGACTAGGCAATTCTAGGAGCGGATACAATTAGTGTTTAAATAACTATAGTATTAGTCTCTTTTCGCCCTAACCAATAGAATAATCAACTTTATATATTTCACAACCTTAATGCCCTTTTAATATCGGAGATAGTAAACTCTATTAGACCCATCCCAATATTTAAGATGGCTTTCCCACCGCGCCAAGACCAATGCATTCTAGCCTATTTCTAATATCATTGAAAATGGCTGAATTTGAACTGTATTTTGAACGCTGTGTTTTTCACAATCCATTGCACCCTTCCGCCTCAAAATACGCTAATAGCGATAATTATAAGTATTATATCTATCTTTATTCCCTTTTATAATAAGAGTAATAATCTTATAATAAAGTCTATTAATATTTCTTTTTATAATTAGAATAGTATTAATAGGAACTTAAGTTTATTATAAAAATAGTATTTTTTATAGTTAGCTCCTTAGTATATTATATAAGTCTAAATCTACTTTAAAATATCTTTATTTATATTAAACTAATAGAACTTTCTCTAGATTATTTCTAGGGTTTTATTTTACCTAAAATGCCCTATTAATAGGTTATTATAATATAGCTATAATAACTACTATTTTATAGCCTTTTTATTAGATATAAATAATTAATATTTAAAGTAAAGGAAATTATAATTATTTATAGACTAATTACTAGGGCTTTTATTTATTATCTTTTGCTTTATCCTATTAATCCTTTACTATATTTTAGGATCCTTTTCCTAGAGAGAATATATTACCTTTTCTAAGGGCTTTAAGGGGTTTTTTTTAAAGATTTTCTTTTTAACTAAAGCCTTTTTAACTATAAATACTAAGATAAATAGATTATAATCTATCTTCTCTTAAACCTAGCTTATTTATACTTAGGTAAAAGCTTATAGATTTACTATTAACTTAGGTTTAATTATACTAGGAGCTATACTCCCTAATACCTTAGTATTATACTTATAGCTATTTTAGGTAATAAGAGCCTTATTCTCCTATATCTCCTTTTCTAGGGCCCTAGCCTACTTATAAATTAGGGCATTTTTCTTCCTAAAAGACCCTAGGTTTAATTTATTTTCTAATTTTTATAAGAATTAAATTACTTATATTTTAGTTAATCTCTCTTTAAGTAATACTAATAGGTCTAGATTATATAGAGTATTCCCCTTATAATCTAATTATCTTAATAAGCTATTAGTAGGATTTTATTTACCTAGTTAATATTTTATAATAAAATTATAAGGCATTAGGTATATATATTATTTAGCCTACTTTCTATTTAGCTTTAGTATCTTTATAAATAATTAAAAATTAAAATAATTACTAAGGACTTTTATTTAGTTTATTGCCCCTTTAAAGTAATATTATTAATATTTAAATAACTTTATAATAACTATTAATTCTTAGTCTAAAGTTTTATACCTAAACTTATAATTAATATATTTTTATAATTAAAAGGCTATAGGATAGAAATAGCTATTATTATCTAGCTATAATAAGATTCCTACTATTATAAATAATAAGATATTTATTTTAAATTAAATAGGTTTAGTAGGGTTAAAATAGTATAGTAAGGGGGCCCTCTAAAAAGCTTACTTTAGGAATATAAATACTCCTCTTTCTATATTATTTAATTTCACTTTACTAAGCTTTCTACCCTTTTAGCTCCCCTTTAATAGATTTATTAATAATTTTACTAATACTAAAAAATTAAAAATAAATTACCTATAAAAGTTATAAAAGCCTATAAAGACCTAGATCTCTTAGTAGGTTTTTAGCTCCTTTTATTAAGTAATTATTTTAATCCTTTTTAAGTTTATAGTAATCCTTTCTATAAAAAGAATAAATCCTAAGAATTTAATTAAAGATTAATAGAATATATATTTAAAGAGTTTTATATAAAGTTTAATATCCCTTAAGTATTTAAGTATAATTTAAAGGTATTTTATATAGATTTCTTAATCTCTTAAGAAAATAAGAATATTATCTAGATAAGTTATATATATTATATTTACTAGTTTGCTAAGAGCTCTATAGATATAATCTTAGAAGGTTATAAGTATATTAATTAATTTAAATAGTATTACTAAGTACTTAAAGTACTTATAATATATCTAAAATACTATCTTTTATTTATCTCCTTCCTTTATATAAATATAATAATATATATTCATAATATTAATCTTAAAGAAATACTTAGCTCCTTTAATTTAATTTATAATTTCTAAAATCAAAGGTAAAGAGTACTAATTTTTCTTTATTATTATATTAAATCCCCTATAATTAATATATAACCTAAGGGATTTATTAGATTTTAATATAAAAAGAATTAAAGCTTTTATAGAGCTTTTTAAGGGTTAGATTTAGCCCTTATCTAAGTTTTCCTTAAGGTATTAGTATAATTCTTAGAGCTCTTTTTATAATAGGGGATATATTAAGCCAAATAGAGGGATTTTACTCTTAACTAAGTTAATACTATAATTAGTAATTTTATATAAAAGAAATATTCCTAATTCTTTCTCTAAGAATATCTATTTTAAGTTAAGGATTTTAAAGGGAATAATAAAGTTAATTAAAGGCCCTTTAGAAACGGAATCTCCTAGTATTTAATAAGGTTCCTTATATGCTATTATACTATAAATATTTATAGTATTCTTAGCTAGTTTTCTAAATTTATAAGGGATAACTTTTTAAAAGCTTTTTTATATAATTTAATAAACCTATATTTAGTTCTTAATATCTGTTAGAATATTAAATTAAGCTAAGGTAAATATTCCTAGTAATATAGGTTTACTTTTAGGGTTTAAGTCCTTATTAATACTAATTATTATCTAAATTATCTTCTTAATCTATCTATACTAATCCTATATTTTAATAGGTAAATACTAAATATTATAAGCCTTTACTTTTTAATCCTTTATTAGAATTAGGTTAGGGACTTTATTAAAGGTCTTTCTTAGAGTAAGGCTAATAGCTAATTATTAACTAATAATATTAGTTTTACTTTCTATATCTAGGATTATTTTAATAATAATAGGCTTTTAAGGGGCAAAAATAATAATTAAGATAGATAAATACTATATAATCTTAAGTATAAGTATAAAAGTATTAATAGGATTATTTACTTCTACCTCCTACCTTTTCCCTTCTAATTAATCTAGGTTCTTTAGACTTTTAGTTTCTTATTATAATAGTTTATAAAATATTCCTTATTTTTATAATTATAGTACTATTATTATTTTCTATTTTTTTCTATAGGATTTTTATTATCTTAGAAATTAGTTTATATATCTTTTGGGTAAAAATTAAAGGATCTATTAAATCTCCCTTAATTTCTTTAGTAATTAAATAAAGTATTATTTTAATTATCCTTTTATCTCTTTTAAGGTAGCTAATTAGAGCCTAAGTAGGTTTTTCTTTTTTTATTATTTCCTATATTTATATCCTAGTATATTATAGCCTTAGAAACTAATCCTAGTTAGATTATAAGGAGTTTAGAGAGGACTTAAATAATATATTCTTATAGCTCTTTTATTAGCTTATTTAGATAATTCTTTGTTTTTTATATTTTTAAGTAGTCTTTTAAGTCTCTCTCTAAAAAATTAAAATAATTATAAAAATTAAAGGGTAATTATCCCTCCTTTTATACTATATTATAATATACCTTAGATATTAAAGCTTAGAGATTACTTTAGTCTTTAATAAGGGTTTTTAATTATTTTAGGAATTTATTCTAGTTTTACTTAAGATTTACTTATTTCTTCTTAGAGTATTAATAAAGAAAATTATTATATATAGATTAGGCTTTTATATTTAAGTAGTTTTTTACTAATAAGATCTTAGCTTTATTAGTATAATATTTTTAAGGTTTACCTTTAATTATATACCTAAGGTCTAAGAGCTAGTCCTAATATTTTTAATTAGTAATTAAAACCTCTAAGATAATTATATTAATAGCTTTTATTTAGTTTCCCTTTTTACTATTATTATTATCTTTACTTAAGTAATTACTATATTTTTAGCCTTATTTTTATTCTACTTTCTTTTATATTTAGCTAATTATTATAATAAGGGTAGCATTTTATTTCCTTAGCTTAGCTATTTCCTATTATATTTATATCTAAGGAGCCTATATATTAACTCTATCTTAGTTTACTCCTTATTAATTTAAGGGGGTTTTTATTTAAATTAGGATTAAATACTTATCTATAGTTTTATTAGGGTTAAAATTAAGGATCTTCCTCTTCTTTCCTTTTCCCTAGTTAAGGGATTCTTTATATAAAGGATTATTTAAATTATTATTCTTAATAAATATTTATTTTGCTTATAAATTCTCTTTATTTAAGTAAATAGCTAGTCTAGTAGTTATACTTATAGTTATAGAGTTATAAACCTTACCTTAAGGTATATTATCTAGGAAGCTATAGTAGAAGCTTTAGAATTATAATAGCTATACCTAGCTAAATAGTTATAATAGAAATAATAGCAATTAGCTAGGTAGAATAATATATTAACTTAAGGTATAAGACTAAAGCTTACCCTTCTTTCTCTAGCTAAAACCATGCCAAGCTCTTATAAAGAGTAATTACTTATAAATCCCTTACTTAACTAAGCCTATATCCCCTTATAGGGGCCGGGTTACATATATAATATTTTAATATTATAAATAGTAAATTTCCTTATTAAGGTAATATTTATTTATTATAATAAATTAGATATTAATAGCCTAGATCTCTTAATATATATATCTATATATAAAATTAGATTTAGAAGGGATATTATCTTTATAAATAAAATAATAATAAAATAATATTTTAATTAATATTATTTATAAATATATTTATAGGTATATTTATAGGTATATTAAAATATACTAATTCTAGCTATTATCTATCTTTTTATTATATTTTATTTCTATTAAAGAAAGCTTTATAGTTTTAATTTTATATTACTTTTAGGCTTCTAAGGTAATTATAAGTATAAGAATAATTATATTTTAGGATTTAAAAGTCTAAAGATTTAATATACTCCTTAGTATTATTACCTTATTAAGCTATTCCTTTTCTTATAGGAATATAAATTATTTTTATATCTTAATAAAGGGTAGATTTTCTTATTAAGAAAGTATTTATTTATTATAATAAATTAGATATTAATAGCTTAGATCTTTAAATATATATATTTATATATAAAGTTAGATTTAAAAGAAGTATTATCTTTATAGATAAGATAATATTAGAATAATATTTTAATTAATATTATTTATAAATATATTTATAGGTATATTTATAGATATATTAAAATATACTAATTTTAATTATTAGGAAAGCTATTTTTTTATTATATTTTATTTTTACTAGAAAATGCTTTATAGTTTTTATTTTATATTACTCTTAGGCTTCTAAGGTAATTATAAATATAAGGATAATTATATTATAGGATTTAAAAATCTAAAGGTTTAATATACTCCTTAGTAAATTTTTTTTATTAAAATAAAAACCCTTTTAAGTTACTTAACTTAATCTATATATAGAATATCTCTTTTTTTTTTTTTTTTTTTTTTTTTTTAAAAAAAAACCTTTATCTAATTATTTAACTTAATCTATATATATAAATAGAATACTTTTTTATTTAGTATTTAGTTAGATTTTATAAAATAAAAAAAGACTTTTATATTATTATTTTTTTATTATTATTTTTTTAATATAAAATACTTATAAAAGAAAAATAAATTT
>JAHVYB010000327.1:0-19797 GCA_020623695.1 Calonectria henricotiae | reverse complement strand
ACTATATATTCCTTCTATTCATTTTTATTATTATTTTATTATTTTATTATTATATTATATATTATATATATTTTTATTTTTTATTTTTTTTTTTTTTTTTTATAATATTATTTTTTTTTTATTTTTTTTTTATTTTTTAAAAATAAAAAAATAAATATTTTTTTATTTTTTATTTTTATTTTTTAAAAAAAAAAATTTTTTTTTTTTTTTTTTTTTTTTTTTTTTTTTAAAAAAAAACCCTTATCTAATTACTTAACTTAACCTATATATATAAATAGGATACTTTCTTATTTAGTATTTAGTTAGATTTTATAAGAAGTAATAAGAGCTTTATATTATAATTATTTTAGTTATAATTATTGCCTATAAAAACCTTAGTAAGGAAAAATAACTAGTTATAATAATCCTTTTTTACCTATTTCCCTGGGCCGGGGGCTAGTGCAGGGAATTGAACCCCAGTCTCTATGAAAAATACAGCGCGCTAACCATTGCACTATACCACCATAGGATATCTCTTTATATATTATTTTATGCTTATTTTACAAGGAGTAATAAGAGCTTTAATTATAATTACTCTAATTAAAATTATTTGCCTATAAAAACCCTAGTAGGGAAAAGTAACTAGTTATAATAACCCTTTTTTTACCTATTCCCTGGGCCGGGAGCTAGTACAAGGAATTAAACCCCGGTCTCTATAAAAAAAACATAGCGCGCTAACCACTGCACTATATTACTACTCCTTAGTATTACTACCTTATTAAGCTATCCCTTTTCTTAGGAGGATATAAATTACTTTTATATCTTAATAAATAAATATACTTTTAATTTCCTAGATATTTAAAATTTAGCCTAAACTACTAATTTTTTATAACTTTTTAATAACCTTTATACTTACTCTTAGACCTATTTATTTTATAATTTTTAATATAAATTATAATATTTATTATCCTTTTTAACTACTTATTATATTTATTACTATTAATTTTACTAAAAAAAGCTTTTTTTATTTTAATTATTTCTTTAAATATTATTTTATTTAATTATTTTATAATAATATTAGAATTATTTTTTTTAAATAAACTTTTTATTATTAATATTAAAATTATTCATTTTAAGTATATTTATATTTAATTAAAATATAAGTAAAAGGCTTAACCAGGCAATTTTAGGAGTAAATATAGTTAGTATTTAAATAATTATAATATTAGTCTTTTTTTATCCTAATTAATAGAATAATTAACTTTATATATTTTATAATCTTAATACCCTTTTAAGGTAGTATAGTACAGTGGTTAGCATACTATGTTTTTTATAGAGACCAGGGTTTAATTCCCTGCACTAGCCCCTAGCCCAGGGAAATAGGTAAAAAAGGGTTATTATAACTAGTTATTTTTCCTTACTAGGGTTTTTATAGGCAATAATTATAATTAAAATAATTATAATATAAAGCTTTTATTACTTTTTATAAAATCTAACTAAATACTAAATAAGAAAGTATTCTATTTATATATATAGGTTAAGTTAAGTAATTAGATAAGGGTTTTTTTTTTTTTTTAAAAAAAAAATAAAAAAAAAATAAAAAAATATTTTAGCTTACTTTTAATATTTATATTTAGTTAAAATATAAGCAGAAGGCTTAACTAGGTAATTCTAGGAGCAGATACAATTAGTATTTAAATAACTATAGTATTAATCTCTTTTCGCCCTAACCAACAGAATAATTAACTTTATATATTTTATAACCTTAATACCCTTTTAATATCAAAGATAATAAACTCTATTAGACCTATCCTAATATTTAAAATAGCTTTCCTACCATACTAAGACTAATATATTCTAGCCTATTTCCAATATTATTAAAAATAGCTAAATCTAAACTATATTTTAAATACTATATTCTTTACAATCCATCGCACCCTTCCGCCTCAAAATATACTAATAATAAACTTTATATTAAATACCTACCTAATCTTATTAAGACCTTTAAATTAAAGCTTAGAAAAGAAGGGCTCCTTAGGCTATTTAGAACCTTTATTGCTAATCTTAAATTATTTCAAAAGATATAACTTATTAAATTTAAGTTCTATATACTTAAAAAGAATAACCTTAATACTAATAATAAAGGGTTTATCTAAAAAGAATATAAAAAATTTAATATTATTATAAAGAAATTAGATAGAATAGTATTTAAGGAGATAACTAAAGCAAAGAAAGCTTTTCTTAGAGAAATTAATAGCAATAGATATAATAAGTAGCTAGAAAGGATAATAGGTACTATAACCTATGTTAAAAACCGCAATAAAAATAGGTCTAAGAGTAAGCATAAAGGTCATTAAAAAGTCATAGAAAATTAGTAATCTAGGCTAGATTTTAAATATCTAGGGAATTAAAAGTGTGTTTATTTATAATTATTAAATTTAGTTTATAATTAATAATTACTTTTAATATTATTAAAAATAACTAAATCTAAATTATATTTTAAATATTATATTTTTTATAATTTATTATACCCTTTTACCTTAAAATATACTAATAATAAACTTTATATTAAACTAGGGAAAAGCAGTAACTGCCCACAGTTAAGCTATGGGCAGTCGCTACTTTAAAGGCCCTTAAGAAACAAAACAATTTAGTTATAAAAAGAAGAGGAATAGGTATTAATTATATTATATATATATTAATTTTTTGTAAGAAGTTAGGTGGTATACTAAGCCTTATAATAACCCTTTTAGCTATTAAGCTAAAAAGATTAATTAATTTAATTAGCTTTACTATATTAAATTATATTATATAATAATTTATAGGAATATAGAGCTTACTAAGCCTTATATACTATAATAACTATACCTAGCTAAATAGTTATAATAGAGATAATAGTAATTAGCTAGATAAAATAGTATATTAACTTAAGGTATAAGACTAAAGCTTACCCCTCTTTCTCTAGCTAAAACCATACCAAGCTCTTATAAAAAGCGGTTACTTATAAATCCCTTACTTAACTAAGCCTATATCCTCTTATAGGGGCCAGATTATAACTACCCCCCCCCTTAAGTCTATTATCCTTAGTAGTAATTACTTATTTTAATAATATAGTCTTATAATTTATAGCTAATAAGCCCCTATAAAAAGGACTTATAAGTTCCTACTTATCTCTAGTAAGGCTAATCCTAATATATTAGATATTTATATATTAGGTTAATAGTAAATTACTATTACCCTTAAATATAAGGCAATAGAAAATTAAGAAATTACTTACTTTCTAATTACCTAATTATTTATTATTTAAATTATTATTCTTTTATAATAATAATTCCCTATCTTTTCTTCCTTTATTCCTCCTTAAATTTTAGGATTATTTACCTTTGCCTATTATACTATTATATTCTAAGCCTTTCCTCTTATCTTTTAAATATTACTATATCTACTTCTTCTACTTATACTATAAGTACTAATAATACCCTTATCTAGTATATAAAATATACTTAAAGTATTCTATAAGAGGAGGCTAAATATATTAAGAATAAGCCTAAGAATATCCTAATTATAATAACCTTTATTAAATATATTTACTATATTTCTAATATTATTTATTTTATATATTATTAGACCTTTAGTACTAATTATTATTTATATATCTTTATTATTTATTAGTATATAATTACTACTTATTTACTAATTATCTAAGCTTATTTCCCTTATAAAGAGGGATACTTATAACTTATATAATATATAAGCTTACTTAACTTATCTACTATATATAACCTTCCTAAAGAAGATTAAGTCTATTAATCTATAAATAAAGGCTCCTATTATAATTACTAAGCCTTTCTATATTTTTTCTAAGGATATTTATTACTTATTTTACTAAATAAGCTTTTAATTACTAGATATATTCCTTACTATTAAAAATCATTTATCCTAGGCCTATAGTCTAACTAGTACTAAGAAGTATACTTATATAGATATCCCTTAGATATACTTTTATTATATTTTTATTATTTATTTATTTCTTCCTTAGGAAGCTTATATTATCTTTATTAACTTTAAGATAATTTATTATTAAGTATAAGCTTACTAGGCTATTATTATTTACTTAATAAGTTTTTATTATTTCTTTTATATATTATTTAATTTACTAATTTATTATTCTTAGAAAAAGGAATTATAAAAGTATATTTATACTTTAGATCTTTATCTCTTATATAATAATACTAACTATAGTGCCTAGAAAATTACCAAAAAATAGATTATAAATAGAATTTAAAAGCTTTTTAACTTAGGCTAGTATTAAGGTAGAAATACTAATAAGGTAATCCTTCTTAATACCTATCCTTATATTATTAAGCTAGAATATACTTTCTTCTAGTAATCTCTTAAGGTAAATAAGTCCTCTAAATTTAGGTCTAATACTAGGACTACTCCTTCCTAGACTCCTACCTAAATTAGTAATAGTCCTAGCTATAGTAAGACTCTAGCTTATAGTTATAGAAACTCTATTTTAACCCTAAAGAAATAAGGTTTTTTTTAGATATAATTTAATTATACTTTTATTATAGCCTTTTTAGGATACTTAGTTTTATAGTAATTACTATACTTATATAATTATTTTTAAGAATTAACTCCTTTTTATAATCTTTCTTATTTTTAGATTATCTTTATTTACTATTTAAGGTAATTTTAAATTACTTCTTATATATTTATTAATTTATCTTTATATAACTATTAATTATATTCTATAGGCTAATCTATCCACTTAACTAGGTAATATATCTCTCCTTTATATTTTATTTTATTCTTAATTTATTCTATTTCCTATTCTAAGTTAATATCTTTTAAATTAAATATTAGAAGTAGTTTATTTTTGCTGATTTTATACCTCTTCTATAGCTCTAGTAAGTTTATATAAAATATATTATAAATATAACTATATTTTTCTAAGAGTACTAATTAATATACCTATATTCCTATAGTATCTAGTACCCAAAAGGGCCCTATTTATCTTAGGGCTAGCTTTCTTTTATATCCCTTTAGGGAGAGGTTCTTTATAAATAAAGTAATTAAATTATCTCTCTTAAGGGTTAGGAATTAGTACTTTTAATTATAATATTTCTATTACTTATTTAATACCTTTTAGTATTAGTTTTATAATTATTCCCTTAGTTTTATAAGATAATATACTTATATATCTACCTCTAATACCTTCCCTTAGATAGTATTATCTTTAATATAAATATAAAACTCTAGGTAATAGCTATATAATACCTAAAAGGTACTATATTTTATAATTAAGTTCTTTATATTATTATAAGTAAATTAAGTAATTACTAGGAAGGCTATCTAGTTATTTTATTGCTTATTACTAAAGTACCTTAAATAATATTTAAATATTTAGTTTATTCTTTCTATTTAGCTATTAGTTTAAAGGTAAAAAACTATTAAAAGCTTTTATTTTATTTTTATTTAATAATATAATTTTAACTAAAATTTATTTATAAAGATTAATCCTTTATTAAAGATAATCCTACTTAAGGGACTAAATTTAAATTTAATTTTATTATAAAAAAGCTTTACTAGGTCTATAGTATTAATTTAGATAAAGATTAGGATTATATATATATATTTTATAAAGCAATTTATAATTATAAGTATTATATCTATCTTTATTCCTTTTTATAGTAAGGATAATAATTTTATAATAAAGTCTATTAATATTTCTTTCTATAATTAGGAGGGTATTAATAAGAACTTAAGTTTATTATAAAAATAATATCTTTTATAATTAGCTTCTTAGTATATTATATAGGTCTAAACCTACTTTAAATTATCTTTATTTATACTAAACTAATAAAACTTTCTCTAGATTATTTCTAAGGTTCTATTTTACCTAAAATACCCTATTAATAGGTTATTATAATATAGCTATAATAGCTACTATTTTATAGCCTTTTTATTAGGTATAAATAATTAATATTTAAAGTAAAAAAAACTATATTTATTTATAGACTAATTACTAGGGCTTTTATCTATTATCTCTTACTTTATCCTATTAATCCTTTACTATATTTTAGGGTCCTTTTCCTAGAGAAAGTATATTATCTTTTCTAAGGGCTTTAAAGGGTTTTCTTTAAAGATTTCCTCTCTAACTAAGGCCTTCTTAACTATAAATACTAAGATAAATAGATTATAACCTATCTTTTCTTAAACCTAGCTTACCTATACTTAGGTAAAAGCTTATAAATTTACTATTAACTTAGGTTTAATTATACTAAGAGCTATACTTTCTAATACCTTAGTATTATACTTATAGCTATTTTAAGTAATAAGAGCCTTATTCTCTTATATCTCCTTTTCTAAGGCCCTAGCTTACTTATAAATTAAGGTATTTTTCTTCCTAAAAGACCCTAGGTCTAATTTATCTTCTAATTCTTATAAGAATTAAATTATCTATATTTTAGTTAATCTCTTTTTAAGTAATACTAATAGATTTAGATTATATAAAGTATTCCCCTTATAATCTAATTACCTTAATAAGCTATTAATAGGGTTTTATTTACCTAGTTAATATTTTATAATAAAATTATAAGGTATTAAGTATATATACTATTTAGCCTACCTTCTATTTAGCTTTAATATTTTTATAAATAACTAAAGATTAAAATAATTACTAAGAATTTCTATTTAGTTTATTATTCCTTTAAGATAATATTATTAATATTTAAATAACTCTATAATAGCTATTAGTTCTTAGTCTAAAGTCTTATACTTAAACTTATAATTAATATATTTTTATAACCAAAAGACTATAGGATGGAAATAGCTATTATTATCTAGCTATAATAAGATTCCTACTATTGCAAATAATAAGATATCTATTTTAAGCTAAATAGGTTTAGTAGGGTTAAAATAGTATAGCAAGAAAGCCCTCTAAAAAGCCTACTTTAGGGGTATAAATACCCCTCTTTCTATATTATTTAATTCCATTTTACTAAGCTTTCTACCCTTTTAACTTCCCTTTAATAGATTTATTAATAGCTTTACTAGTACCAAAAAGTTAAAAATAAACTACCTATAAAAATTATAAAAGCCTATAAAAACCTAGATCTCTTAATAGGTTTTTAGCTCCTCCTATTAAGTAACTATCTTAACCTTTTTCAAGTTTATAATAATCCCTTTTATAAAAAAAACAAATCCTAAGAATTTAATTAAAGATTAATAGAATATATATTTAGAGAGTTTTATATAGAGTTTAGTATTCCTTAAGTATTTAAGTATAGTTTAAAGGTATTTTATATAGATTTCTTAGTCTCTTAAGAAAATAAGAATATTATCTAAATAAGCTATATATACTATATTTACTAATTTACTAAGAGCTCTATAAATATAATCTTAGAAGATTATAAGTATATTAATTAATTTAAATAGTATTATTAAGTACTTAAAGTACTTATAATATATTTAAAATATATAATTATAAACCAATTTTATTAATTATAAACCAGATTTAATAATTATAAACAAACGCACTTTTAATTTCCTAGATATTTAAAATCTAGCCCAGATTACTAATTTTCCATAACTTTTTAGACCATCTTACGTAGCATTTATCAGCAACCTCTATATTTCTTTTTAGCCCTACTTCCATTATTACAGTTCTTAATAAACCTTATAATATCTATAATCCTTTCTAGCTACTAATTATACTAACTATTATTAATATCTTCTAAGAACCTCTTTTCTTCTAGCTTTATATTCTTAAATTTACCTAAAATATACTTATTTATTATCTTATTAACCTTTATATATTCCTTTTAAATAAAATCTTTATTATTAATATTAATATTATTCTTTTAAAGTAATTAGAGCTTAAAATTAATAATTTTTATTTTTTAAAATAATATAAGATTAGCAATTTTAATCTTAGATAATACAAATAGCCTATATTAAGGGAAGATCTATTTAAAATATTTAATTAGGTCGGGAGAGCATTTAGCATAGAGCTTACTATTAGCATATTTTAAGGCAAAAGGGTATAATAAATCATAAAGAATATAGCATTCAAAATACAATTTAGATTTAGCTATTTTTAATAATATTAAAAGTAGGCTAGAATATATTAGTCTTAGCATAGAAAGCTATCTTAAATATTAGGATAGGTCTAATAGAGTTTACTATCTCCGATATTAAAAGGGTATTAAGATTATCAAATATATAAAGTTAATTATTCTATTAATTAGGACAAAAAGAGACTAATACTATAATTATTTAAACACTAATTATATCCGCTCCTAGAATTGCCTAGTCAAGCCTCCTGCTTATATTTTAACTAAATATAAATATATTTAAAATACTATCTTTTACTTATCTCCTTTCTTTATATAAATATAATAATATATATTCTTAATATTAATCTTAAAAAAATATTTAGCTCTTTTAATTTAATTTATAATTTCTAAAATTAAAGATAAAAAGTACTAATTTTTCTTTATTATTATATTAAGTTCCTTATAATTAATATATAACCTAAGGGATCTATTAAATTTTAGTATAAAGAGAATTAGGGCTTTTATAGAGCTTTTTAAGGGTTAAATTTAGCCCTTATCTAAGTTTTTTTTAAGGTATTAATATAATTCTTAGAGCTCCTTCTATAATAGAGGATATATTAGGCTAAATAAAAAGATTTTACTTTTAACTAAATTAATATTATAATTAATAACTTTATATAAGGAAAATATTCCTAATTTTTCTCTAAGAATATCTATTTTAAGTTAAGAATTTTAAAGGGAATAGTAGGATTAATTAAAGGCCCTTTAGAGGGGGAATCTCTTAGTATTTAATAAGGTTCCTTATATATTATTATACTATAGATATTTATAGTATTCTTAGCTAGTTTCTTAAATTTATAAGAGATAACTTTCTAAAAGCTTTTATATATAATTTAGTAAACCTATATCTAATTCTTAATATCTATTAGGATATTAAGTTAAGCTAAGGTAAGTATTCTTAATAATATAAATTTATTCTTAGGGTTTAGGTTCTTATTAATATTAATTATTATTTAAATTATCTTCTTAATTTATTTATACTAATCCTATATTTTAATAAGTAAATACTAAGTATTATAAGCCTTTACTTTCTAATCCTTTACTAGAATTAAATTAAGAACTTTATTAAAAGCCTTTCTTAGAATAAAACTACTAGCTAATTATTAACTAATAATATTAATTTTACTTTTTATATCTAAGATTACTTTAATAATAATAGGCTTTTAGGAAATAAAAATAATAATTAAGGTAAATAGATATTATATAATCTTAAGTATAGGTATAAAGGTATTAATAGGATTATTTACTTTTACCTTCTACCTTTTCCCTTCTAGTTAATCTAGGTTCTTTAGACTCTTAGTTTCTTATTATAGTAATTTATAAAATATTCCTTACTTTTATAATTATAGTATTATTATTATTTTCTATTTTCTTTTATAGGATTTTTATTATCTTAGAGATTAATTTATATATCTTTTAAGTAGAAATTAAAGGGTTTATTAAATCTTTTTTAATTCCTTTAGTAATTAAATAAAATATTATTTTAATTACTCTTTTATCTTTTTTAAGGTAACTAATTAGAGCCTAGGTAGGTTTTTCTTTTCTTATTATTTCCTATACCTATATCCTAGTATATTATAGCCTTAGAAACTAATCCTAGTTAAATTATAAGAAGTTTAGAAAGAACTTAAATAATATATTCTTATAGCTCTTTTATTAGCTTATTTAGATAATCCTTTATTCTTTATACTTCTAAGTAATCTCCTAGGTCTTTCTCTAGGAAATTAAGATAATTATAAAAATTAAAGGATAATTATTTCTTCTTTTATATTATATTATAATATACTTTAGATATTAAAGCTTAGAGATTATTTTAGTCTTTAATAAGGATTTTTAACTATTCTAGGAATTTATCTTAGTTTTACTTAAGATTTATTTATTTCTTCTTAGAGTATTAATAAAGAAAATTATTATATATAGATTAGGCTTTTATATTTAAATAGTTTTTTACTAATAAGATCTTAGCTTTATTAGTATAATATTTTTAAGGTTTATCTTTAATTATATACCTAAGGTCTAAGAGCTAGTTCTAATATTTTTAACTAGTAATTAGGACCTTTAAAATAGCTATATTAATAGCTTTTACTTAGCTTCCCTTTTTACTATTATTATTATTTTTACTTAAGTAATTATTATATTTTTAGCTTTATTTTTATCTTATTTCTTTTTATATTTAGCTAATTATTATAATAAAAATAATATTTTATTTCCTTAGCTTAGCTATTTTTTATTATATTTATATCTAAAGAGCCTATATATTAACTCTATCTTAGCCTACTCCTTATTAATTTAGAGGGATTTTTATTTAAATTAAAGTTAAATACTTATCTATAGTTTTATTAAAATTAAAATTAAGAATCTCCCTCTCCTTCCCTTTTCCTTAGTTAAGGGATTCTTTATATAAAGGGTTATCTAAATTATTATCCTTAATAGGTATTTATTTTACTTATAAACTCTCTCTACTTAAGTAAGTAACTAGTCTAATAGTTATACTTATAGTTATAGAGTTATAAACCTTACCTTAAGGCATATTATCTAAGAAGCTATAGTAAAAGCTTTAGAATTATAATAACTATACCTAGCTAAATAATTATAATAAAAATAATAGTAATTAGCTAGATAGAATAGTATATTAACTTAAGGTATAAGACTAAAGCTTGCCCCTCTTTCTCTAGCCAAAACTATGCCAAGCTCTTATAGAGAGTAGTTACTTATAAATCCCTTACTTAACTAAGCCTATATCCCCTTATAGGGGCCAGGTTATATATACCTAATTATCTTTTTATATTTTTATATTATAAGTATTAGATTTTAAAGGGAATAAATAAGTAATATTATACTAATATTATTATAAGGGATTAAATTAATATCAAGGTATAAAAGTAATTTATATCCCCCTAAGGAGAGGAACAGCTTAATAAGGTAATAATACTAAGGAGCATATTAAACCTTTAGACTTTTAAATCCTATGGTATAATTACCCTTGTGCCTATAATTATAATAGCTATACCTAGCCGAACGGTTATAATAGAGGTAATAATAAGTAGCTAGGTAGAATAGTATATTAACTTAAAAGGCAAAACTAAAGCTTACCCCTCTTTCTCTAGCTAAAACTATATTAAACTCTTATAAAGAGTAAATACTTATAAATCCCTTACTTAACTAAGCCTATATTCTTTTATAGGGGCTAGATTATAATTATCTCTCCCCTTAAGTCTATTATCCTTAGTAATAATTACTTAATTTAATAGTATAGCCTTATAATTTATAGCTAATAAGCCCCTATAAAAAGGACTTATAAGTTCTTACTTATTTTTAATAAGGCTAGTTCTAATATATTAGATATTAATATATTAGGTTAATAGTAAATTACTATTATTCTTAAGTATAAAATAATAAAAAATTAAAAGATTATTTACTTTTTAATTATTTAATTATTTATTATTTAAATTATTATTTTTTTATAATAATAGTTTCTTATTTCTTTTTTTTTATTTCTTTTTAATTTTTAGGATTATTTACTTTTATTTATTATATTATTATATTCTAAGCCTTTCCTTTTATTTTTTAAATATTAATATACCTACTCCTTCTACTTATTCTATAGATATTAATAATACCCTTATCTAATATATAAGGTATACTTAGAGTATTCTATAAAAGGAGACTAAATATATTAAGAATAAGCCTAAGAATATCCTAATTATAGTAATTTTTATTAAGTATATTTATTATATTTTTAATATTATTTATTATATATATTATTAGATCTTTAGTATTAATTATTATTTATATATCTTTATTATTTATTAGTATATAATTACTATTTATTTATTAACTATCTAGGCTTATTTCCCTTATAAAGGAGAATACTTATAACTTATATAGTATATAGGCTTATCTAATTTATTTATTATATATAACCTTCCTAAAAAAGGTTAAGTCTATTAATCTATAGATAAAGGCTACTATTATAATTACTAGGCCTTTTTATATTTTTTCTAAGGAGGTTTATTACTTATTCTATTAAATAAGCTTTTAGTTATTAGATATATTTCTTACTATTAAAAATTATTTATTTTAAGCCTATAGTCTAATTAATACTAAGAAATATACTTATATAAATATTCCTTAAATATACTTTTATTATATTTTTATTACTTAATTTTTCCTTTCTTAGGAAGCTTATATTACTTTTACTAACTTTAAGGCAATTTATTATTAAGTATAAGCTTATTAAGCTATTATTACTTACTTAGTAGGTTTTTATTATCTTTTTTATATATTATTTAATTTATTAATTTATTATTCTTAGAAAGAGAAATTATAAGAGTATACTTATATTTTAGACCTTTACTTTTTATATAATAATACTAGCTATAGTGCTTAGAAGGTTACTAAAAAATAGATTATAAATAGGATTTAGAAGCTTTTTAATTTAGATTAATATTAAGGTAGAAATACTAATAAAGTAATCCTTTTTAATACCTATCCCTATATTATTAAGCTAAAATATACTTTCTTTTAATAATCTCTTAAAATAAATAAGTTCTCTAAGTCTAGGTCTAATATTAAGACTACTCCTCCCTAGACTTTTGCCCAAATTAGCAGTAGCCCTAGCTATAATAGGACTTTAGCTTATAGTTATAAAAGCTCTATTTTAACCCTAAAAAAGTAAGATTTTTTCTAGGTATAATTTAATTATACCTTTACTATAGCCCTTTTAAGGTACTTAGTTTTATAGTAATTATTATACTTATATAATTATTTTTAAGAATTAATTCCCTTTTATAATCTTTCCTATTTTTAGATTACCTTTACTTACTATTTAAAATAGTTTTAAATTACTTTTTATATATTTATTAATTTATCTTTATATAATTACTAATTATATTTTATAGGCTAATTTATCTATTTAACTAGATAGTATATCTTTTCTTTATATTTTATTTTATTCTTAATTTATTCTATTTCTTATTTTAGGTTAGTATTTTCTAGGTTAGGTATTAGAAATAGTTTATTTTTATTGGTTTTATACCTCTTCTATAGCTTTAGTAAGCTTATATAAAATATATTATAAATATAACTATATTTTTCTAAAAGTACTAATTAATATACTTATATTCTTATAGTATCTAGTACTAAAAAGGGCCTTATTTATCTTCGGGCTAGCTTTCTTTTATATTTCTTTAGGGAAAGGTTCTTTATAGATAAGGTAATTAAATTGCCTCTTTTAAGGGTTAAAGGTTAGTGCTTTTAGTTATAGTATTTCTATTACTTATTTAATACCTTTTAGTATTAGTTTTATAATTATTCTTTTATTTTTATAAGATAATATATTTATATATTTACCTTTAGTACCTTTCTTTGGATAATATTATTCTTAATATAAATATAAAACTCTAGGTAATAGCTATATAATACCTAAAAGGTATTATATTTTATAATTAAGTTCTTTATATTATTATAAATAAATTAAGTAATTACTAAAAAGACTATTTAATTATTTTATTATTTATTATTAAAATACCTTAAATAATATTTAAATATTTAATTTATTCTTTTTATTTAATTATTAATTTAAGGATAAAAAGCTATTAAGAGCTTTTATTTTATTCTTATTTAATAGTATAGCTTTAATTAAAATTTATTTATAAAGATTAGTCCTTTATTAGAGATAATCCTATTAAAGGGATTAAATTTAAGTTTAATTTTATTATAAAAAAGCTTTACTAAGTTTATAATATTAATTTAGATAAAGATTAGGATTATATATATATATTTTATAAAGTAATTTATAATTATAAGTATTATATTTATTTTTATTTCTTTTTATAGTAAAAATAATAATCCTATAATAAAGTCTATTAATATTTCTTCTTATAATTAGAAAAATATTAATAAGAACTTAAGTTTATTATAAAAGTAATATCTTTTATAATTAGCTTCTTAGTATATTATATAAATTTAAACCTACTTTAAAATATCTTTGCCTATATTAGATTAATAGAACTTTCTTTAGATTATTTCTAGGGTTCTATTTTGCCTAAAGTACCTTACTAATAGATTATTATAATATAACTATAATAACTATTATTTTATAGCCTTTTTATTAAATATAAATAATTAATATTTAAAGTAAAAGAAATTATATTTATTTATAAATTAATTACTAAGGCTTCTATCTATTATTTTTTGCTTTATTCTATTAATCCTTTACTATATCTTAGGGTTTTTTTCTTAGAGAAAGTATATTACTTTTTCTAGGGGCTTTAAGGGGTTTTCTTTAAAGATCTCTTCTCTAATTAAGGCTTTTTTAACTATAGATACTAAGATAGATAGATTATAACCTATCTTCTCTTAAATCTAGCTTATTTATACTTAGATAAAAGTTTATAGATTTACTATTAACTTAGGTTTAATTATATTAAAAGTTATACTTCCTAATATCTTAGTATTATATTTATAGCTATTTTAGGTAGTAAGAGACTTATTCTTTTATATTTCCTTTTCTAAGGCCTTAGCTTATTTATAAGTTAGGGCATTTTCCTTCCTAAAAGACCCTAGGTCTAATTTATCTTCTAATTCTTATAAGAATTAGATTGCCTATATTTTAGTTAATCTCTTTTTAAGTAATATTAATAGGTCTAGATTATATAGAGTATTCCCCTTATAATCTAGTTATCTTAATAGGCTATTAATAGGGTTTTATTTACCTAATTAATATTTTATAATAAAATTATAAGATATTAGGTATATATACTATTTAGTCTACCTTTTATTTAGCTTTAGTATCTTTATAAATAATTAAAGATTAAGATAATTACTAAGGATTTTTATTTAGTTTATTGTTTTTTTAAAGTAATATTATTAATATTTAAATAATTCTATAATAGTTATTAGTTCTTAGTCTAGGGTCCTATATCTAAACTTATAATGAATATATTTTTATAACTAAAAGGCTATAGAATAAAAATAATTATTATTATCTAACTATAATAAGATTCCTATTATTATAAATAATAAGGTATTTATTTTAAGTTAAATAGATTTAATAAAATTAAAATAGTATAATAAAAGGGCTTTCTAAAAAGCCTACTTTAGGAATATAAATACCCCTCTTTTTATATTATTTAATTCTACTTTACTAGGCTTTTTACCCTTTTAGCTCTCCTTTAATAGATTTATTAATAGCTTTATTAGTACTAAAAAATTAAAGATAAATTACCTATAAAAATTATAAAAACCTATAAAGACCTAGATCTCTTAGTAGGTTTTTAGCTCCTTTTATTAAGTAATTATCTTAACCCTTTTTAGATTTATAATAATCCCTTCTATAAAAAGAATAAATCCTAAGAATTTAATTAAAGATTAATAAAATATATACTTAGAGAATTTTATATAAAGTTTAATATTACTTAAGTATTTAAGTATAGCTTAAAAGTATTTTATATAAGCTTCTTAGTCTCTTAAGAAAATAAGAATATTATCTAAGTAAACTATATATATTATATCTATTAATTTACTAAGAGCTCTATAAATATAATCTTAGAAAGTTATAAGTATATTAATTAATCTAAATAATATTATTAAGTACTTAAAGTACTTATAATATATCTAAAATACTATTTTCTATTTATCTTCTTTTTTTATATAAATATAATAATATATATTCTTAATATTAATTTTAAAGAAATACTTAGCTCTTTTAATTTAATATATAATTTCTAAAATTAAAAGAAAAAAATACTAATTCTTCTCTATTATTATATTAAGTCCCTTATAATTAATATATAATCTAAGGGATTTATTAGATTTTAATATAAAAAGGATTAGAGCTTCTATATAGCTTTTTAAAGATTAGATTTAGCCCTTATCTAAGTTTTCTCTAAGGTATTAGTATAGTTCTTAGAGCTTTTTTTATAATAAGGAATATATTAAGCTAAATAAAGGGATTTTACTCTTAATTAAATTAATATTATAATTAATAATTTTATGTAAGGAAAATATTTCTAATTCTTCTTTAGAGAATATTTATTTTAAGTAAAGAATTTTAAAGGAAATAATAAAATTAATTAGAGGCCCTTTAGAGAAAGAATCTCCTAATATTTTATAGGGTTCCTTATATACTATTATACTATAGATATTTATAGTATATTTAGCTAACTTCTTAAATTTATAAGAGATAACTTTCTAAAAGCTTTTTTATATAATTTAATAAACTTATATTTAATTCTTAATATTTATTAAGATATTAAATTAAATTAAGATAGGTATTCCTAGTAATATAGGTTTATTTTTAAGATTTAGATCCCTATTAATACTAATTATTACCTAAGTTATCTTCTTAACCTATTTATACTAATCCTATATTTTAATAGGTAAGTACTAAGTATTATAAGCCTTTATTCTTTAATCCCTTATTAGAATTAAATTAAGACCTTTATTAAAGGTCTTTCTTAGAATAAAGCTAATAACTAATTATTAATTAATAATATTAGTTTTACTTTTTATATTTAGAATTACTTTAATTATAGTAGGCTTTTAGGAGATAAAAATAGTAATTAAGGTAAATAAATATTATATAATCTTAAGTATAGGTATAAAGATATTAATAGGATTATTTACTTTTACCTTTTACTTTTTCCCTACTAATTAGTCTAGGTTCTTTAGATTCTTAGTTTCTTATTATAGTAATTTATAAAATATTCTTTATTTTTATAGTTATAATACTATTATTATTTTTTATTTTTTTCTATAGGATTTTTATTATCTTAGAGATTAGTTTATATATCTTTTAAGCAAAAATTAAAGGATTTATTAAATCTCTTTTAATTTCTTTAGTAATTAAATAGAGTATTATTTTAATTACCCTTTTATTTCTTTTAATATAGCTAATTAGAGCCTAGGTAAGTTTTGTTTTTATTATTATTTCCTATACTTATATCCTAGTATATTATAGCCTTAGAGATTAATTCTAATTAGATTATAAGGAGTTTAAGGAGAACTTAAATAATATATTCTTATAGCTCTTTTATTAGCTTATTTAGATAATCTTTTATTCTTTAAAATTCTAAGTAATCTCCTAGGTCTCTTTCTAAGGAATTAAAATAATTATAAAAATTAAAAGATAATTATCCCTTCTTTTATATTATATTATAATATACCTTAAATATTAAAACTTAGAAATTACCTTAGTTCTTAATAAGGATTTTTAATTATTTTAGGAATTTATTTTAATTTTACTTAAAATTTACTTATTTCTTCTTAGAGTATTAATAAAGAAAATTATTATATATAAATTAGGCTTTTATATTTAAGTAGTTTTTTACTAATAAGATCTTAGCTTTATTAGTATAATATTTTTAAGGTTTACCTTTAATTATATACTTAAGGTCTAAAAATTAATCCTAATATTTTTAACTAATAATTAAGACCTTTAAGATAATTATATTAATAGCTTTTATTTAGCTTTTCTTTTTATTATTATTATTATCTTTACTTAAATAATTATTATATCTTTAGCCTTATTTTTATTTTATTTTTATTTATATTTAGCTAATTATTATAATAAGAATAGTATTTTATTTCCTTAGCTTAGCTATTTCCTATTATATTTATATTTAAAAAGCCTATATATTAACTCTATCTTAGCCTACTCCTTATTAATTTAAGAAGGTTTTTATTTAAATTAAGATTAAGTATTTACCTATAGTTTTATTAGAATTAAAGTTAAGAATCTTCCTTTTTTTCCTTTTTCCTTAATTAAGGGGTTCTTTATATAAAAAGTTATCTAAATTATTATCCTTAATAGGTATTTATTTTGCCTATAAATTCTCTTTACTTAAATAGGTAGTTAGTTTGGTAATTATACTTATAATTATAGAGTTATAAACCCTATCTTAAGATATATTATCTAGGATACTATAGTAGAAGCTTTAGAATTATAATAGCTATACTTAGCTAAATAGTTATAATAAAGATAATAATAAGTAGCTAGGTAGAATAGTATATTAACTTAAGGGGCAAGACTAAAGCTTACCTTTCTTTCTCTAGCTAAAATTATATTAAACTCTTATAAAGAGTAGTTGCTTATAAATCCCTTACTTAACTAAGCCTATGTCCCCTTATAGGGGCTAGGTTATAATAATTACCTTAGAAGCCTAAAGGTAATATAAGATAAAAACTATAAACCTTTTTCTAATAGAAATAAAATATAATAAAAAGATAGCTTTCCTAATAATTAGAATTAGTATATTTTAATATACCTATAGATATACCTATAAATATACCTATAAATAATATTAGTTAAAATATTATTCTAATACTATTTTATTTATAAAGGTAATATTACTTTTAAATTTAACTTTATATATAGATATATATATTAAGAGATCTAGGCTACTAGTATCTAATTTACTATAATAGATAAATACTATCTTAATAAGGAAATTTATTATTTATAATATTAAAATATTATATATCCTAAGAATAAGATTAAGCTTATTCTTTAGAAGTATAAGCTACTTAAGAGAAAAGGCCTTAATAGTAATAATATTAAATTTATTACTTAATAATAAGATATACTAAAGCTAATACTAAATTATTAGTTATTTATAAAAATAAGACTTAGCCTAAATAACTCTTTTTTTTTTTTTTAAAAAAAACCCTTATCTAATTACTCAACTTAACCTATATATATATAAATAGGATGCTTTCTTATTTAGCATTTAGTTAGATTTTATAAAGAGCAATAAGAGCTTTATATCACAATTATTTTTAGTTACAATTATCGCCTATAAAAACCCCAGTAGGGAAAAATGACTAATTACAATAACCCTTTGTTCTTTTACCTATTTCCCTGGGCCAGGGGCTAGTGCGGGAAATCGAACCCCGGTCTCTATGAAAAACACAGCGCACTAACCACTGCACCACACCACCAAATAACTCTTAAAAGAGATTTATAGAGAATATAAATAGTAATAATAAATAGCTTAATAATTTAATATAGATAATTAAATTTAGAATAAAATAAATATAAAAAAAAGGAACTAATAAAGGAAGGGAGGTCCTACTAGAATCTATAAATTACTATAGGATTATAATATAATAAAAATATAATAAGGGATTAAATTAGTATATTTAATAATACTTAATTTTATATTTAATCTAGCTATTATAAATTATATTAGTATCAAGGTATAAAAGTAATTTATATCCTCCTAAGAAGAGGAATAGCTTAATAAGGTAATAATACTAAAGAGTATATTAAACCTATAGACTTTTAAATCCTATAATATAATTATCTTTATACTTATAATTACCTTAGAAGCCTAAAGGTAATATAAAATAAAAACTATAAAGCTTTCTTTAATAAAAATAAAATATAATAAAAAGATAGCTAATAGCTAGAATTAGTATATTTTAATATACCTATAAATATACCTAATAATAATATTAGTTAAAATATTATTCTAATACTATCTTATCTATAAAGGTAATACCCCTTCTATATCTAACTCTATATATAGATATATATAGGGCTGTGATTTTAGTTAGTAATTTTTAGTACTAACTAAGACTAATTTAGTATTACTAACTAATTACTAACTAATTACTAAAAAAATTAGTTTTAGTTAAGGCTCTTACTAACTAATTTTTTTTTAGTAATTAGTTAGTAATTACTAAAAGTAAA